>JAZBGY010000431.1:13247-62666 GCA_037414755.1 Lydus trimaculatus | reverse complement strand
ACGTTTGTGCGAGCGGTACCAACCTTAAGAAAACAAAAATTACTACATTTTCTATTTCGACACACTAGCCAGTGTCGAAATAGCGCTATTATAGACGCAAAATAGAAAAAGTATTTTTTTTTTAATGAAAATGACGATTTTCGAAAACGAAAAAATTGTTATCGTATACTACACATATTTCGGAGTTTCAGCTTTAATGGTTCTTTGCTCATTTTTGTATGGCTTCTGATAGATGACCTTTTTTTTAAGTTTTAGAAACGCTTTTATCGATAAGGCCCATTTTGCTATCAAGTCATTTTTAGACATAGTACTCTCTCTCTATCCTTGTGTTGTTGTTTCGTTCCTCTAAAAATACGGAAACTGTAGCTTCGCGTGATTCACCCTGTATATAGCCTATGGTTGATGAAAATTGCAGGATAAATCCAGCATTTTTTCAATGCTTACATTTTGTGTAATTTGTAAGCAATCTACATGTGCATGCAAATTTGTTAATGTATGCATGTACTGTTTTAATGCAAATGCACAATACCGTTGTTGCCATGACCATATCATTTCACAGCGTAATATTGTACTGACTTGACTCTGACATTATCCATCAAGATTGATGATAGGCACTTGATCTAAATAGACAGTGTGGAGATTATAAACATTATGTTGTTTACAATACTCGACCTATATTTGTAGTCTTTTTTTGCTTGACTTTTTTGTATGTAGATGAGAATATTGTTCTATTTTATTACAAGAATCAGTCTGGAACTCTCAATTCTGAAACTAAGCGGAATTTATATATTCTTAGCGTACTATTGAAGCAACTAGAATTTGGAACTCAAAATATTTCAACGTAATTTGTTCTTAAATTAGTACACTGATTCCAGCGACCCTGCAGCACTTCTAACCCTCCCAAAAAAATGTTTCTTGTCCAGCAAACCAGCTTGTCACAGCTTCGATTACGTCTTTATTGTACAAAATTTTTTGTCCTTTTCAATTTTTTTTCAATCGTGGGAAAAAATAATAGTCTGACGGGACTAGAACGGATGTTTCAGTAATTCGGCCTCTAGATCCCTAATTGAATTCATGGCGGTGTGCGATTTATGTGCAGCAACACAACTTTTGCTAACATTCCACGTCTTTTTTCACTGATTTTATGTGTTAGGGTGGTTGGTAATTTTGAATCATAATCTCCAGCTATTGTTTCAGACCAATTCAAAGGTCTGACAATATAATATTTGGTCTTTTCTTATCTTCAGTAGAAAGTTCTCCTCTTTGGCATGAATTAATCCAGTTTTTCACAGTTGCAAGTGTATTAAGCATATCTTTGTGAATCTGTTTACCCTTTAATCCTTAACCACTTAAATACAGGTGATGGTTCGATACTTCAATTTATCGATTTTCATAATTGAGGTCGACATGCTTTTTTTGTTTAATTTTATTACGCAGGAATGCTTCAACTTCTTGAAATGAAATTTCAACAGTGACATTTCTAATGAGTCATTGTTTGCTGCCTTGTTACCACAAGTTTGTTTTGTTAAAGGTAAAAAGCCTAGGCTAATTGAATATCAGTACCACACGATTAAGAACTCTTTCTTTTAGTGGTTCTAATATTTATTCAAGTAATTAAGGGTGTGCTCGTGAAAAATGAAGATTTTTATCTGGGAATGTAGCTCTTTTATTTCTTTTCTTATCGTTTTAGCTTAATTTGACGAAATTATTGTATTTTCCAGTATTGTTTGATTACAAATGATTGGTCCCGACGTGAGTTTTTCATTTACAAAAACGAGCTACCCCTGCACGCGTTCAATATTTATTTTACCGGTAATTACCGTTGTTTCAGCTGTTTTATGTCGATATAGATACTTTTCAGCGTAGGCTTTTAACCAATTTTCCCAATTTACTCCAATGATTTGAGTTTCCTTTTTTTTGCACCTGACAACAGGTTATGATTTGTAATCGTGAACCAAATATCGATTTTTAATGGAAATTTTTCAAAATTATCTTGCGTGTATCATTAGAATTATTTGAAAAAAACAAAAACCAACACTTTTGTTACTGCTAACAAACCATAACAAATGGGTTTTTAATCAAATTACAAATGACAATACAATAAAAATTTTGTCGATTAAAATCAGTGGTGAATTAATATAAAAATAGATCGACACGGTAAATTAATACGAATTTATTAACAAAAATCGACCGCAACATGTTACAAAAATTTCTAATTTTAATTCTAATTTACATATTAATTCCAATAATTCTTACAAAGGTTTGTATTTCTTAACCATGGTTCAAACTTGTGACACGTTTTATTCAAATTTTAAATTTAAAAAACTTTCCAGCCGCGATACAATCTCGTCCATGAACGCGCTCAGTTGCTTGAATGGAATCATACTATAGCAAAAGATGTTGAATTCCATTTTGGGAAATACAATCGTACTACATTCGCATTAAATGTAGAATTTACAGTATTACAGGAAATGAACGATAGAAAGATTATGGTAATTAAAAAAAAATTTTGTTACATATTTCTTTAGAATTATAAAAAGAAACATTTCAGCTTGCTGTTCTGATTGATAAACTCTACGGTACTGAATATAAACGTACTGGTTCAACATTACGTATAAATCTTTGCAGATTTTGGCAGAAGAACATCTTTGGTATGCGTGAACAATTTGAAAAGATATCAAATTTTGAAGCTTGTGACGTGAAACCGGTCAGTATTCCAAATAATTTGCTCTAATTGATCAAAATTAATTGTTTAATTACAGAAACGTTACTATCTTCACGATTTTGTTCTAAATTACGACAATTTCCCACCATTACTACCATATGGTAGTTATCGTATAGATATTAGTGTTTATCATGAAGATGGTGCACAATACTTTCGTATGTTTTGGTTCTCCCGTGTTGAACAGTTAGTGTGACAGAAGGATAAATGGTTTTTCAGTATAACCGAATTTTTTTCTGTCTCCGATTTCATCTGTCAATCTGTGTAATGAAAAATGAAATAAAGCGTTCTTTGGTAAACAATTTTTTTGTATTATTTCATTATTTTGATGAAAAATTGATCCAACTGTTAAAAGTGAAACCAGATAAATCAAGATAAATCGCAACAAAGGATTGTGATCTTTTTTTAAGATGGCGTCTACTTACAAATCTATTTTTTTCGGAAAATTTTACATTAAACCAACAAAAAAGGTTTCTTAATTGAATAAATTGCCCTCCAAAACAAAATAAAAACGAATAGTCAACTTTTATAAAGGAAGCGTCATTTCCTCCATCATTTGGTTATCTGTACTGTAAAAACTTTCAATTCTTGTTATTCCAACAACAATACCCTTTATCCTACAATACTGAAAATCTCAACTAAATTTTGTTAATCAGCTAAACGAAATATAAATCCAATCAAATTAAAATTGAGACGTTCTCCCAAAAACCGGCCAGTTATTGTACAAATGATTTAATATTTGTGAATCTGGTTTAAATGATTTTGATTAAAGTCAGATGAGGACTACAAGAGGGTTGATCCGTTTCAGTTTCTAAGGTGGAAAATGGAACGAAATAAAAACACGACAACGTCATTCATTGTCTTACTTTCACAATACCCTTGGTAACGGTTAAGGGTCATCATAAAAACGAGAATGGTGTAATAAATTTCACAATTAACGAGTGTTTAGAGAATACTGGAAAGGTGTAAATTGGTGATACTTGAATTTCCAATTAAATCCCTCTCAAATACTGGTTTTTATTTACATTTAAATACAACAATTGATTAATTTTACAAAATCATTCCGTTGAATGTTCGAGCCGGGCTCAAAAGCTACGTACATTCTACGAAATTTCTTAACTCTATATAAATTAAAAAAAGAAAAAAACATTTTAAATATAATTAAGACACCGAATCACAAGAAACATTCAAGCATGTTCTGAATAGTTTGATTAATTTCACTTCTAGTAGATAGTTGTGTGTGCTTTTGTTGCTGATGATTCAAGAATTTGTTCACCTACAAAACATTCGATGCTAGACTTGTGACAATTGTGTCTTTTCAGTACCACCATTTTTTTCAGTTGTTAATGGTTGTTGTGTTAATGGCATAAAATTATTAAAAATCCGTAAATGGAATACTTCACGGAATGTTTCACGAAATTGTCTTGACATTGTACAATACAAGATGAAATTGATTGCTGAATTTGTTAAAGCTAAAATATCCATTAAATCGCCTGAAACAAAACAAAGAAAACAAAACAAAAACAGGTAGAAATGTAATTAATCACAGACTATAAGTTAGTTTGTAAACACTCACTTTCAGTTCAAAAACAATGTGTGTATAATTTCAGCTTTCAAGTGGGAGAAAACCGACAGACATTGAAGTATAAAGTAAATAAAAAACCGCCTCATGATAATTTTCAGTTTACACAGAACAGTTTATGCAGTTTTCATCATTCTAACAGTTATAAAGAGTAAAGAGTTGGTTTTTTTTATTTTAACATAAAAAGAATATTCAGAAAGACATGAAAAGGAATAATTTTGCAACACAGCAGCAAAACGAATATATTTTTAATTCATAATCTATTTGGTTTCGAATGTTATTATGAATTCTCTTTCAAAAAAATTGCTTTACTTTATGAAATATAAAAATGGCGGAGGCGCCGGGCGACCATAAATTATGAATCAATGGTTTCTAAACTATTTGACTAACAGCCACTATTTATGAGTATGTCATAAACCAGCACCTTTTTAGAAAACAATAAATAAGTCACCCCCAAGAATGGGCACGAAATAAATGGAAACGGATGCAGAATAAAATCTATGTGACTTCCGTTATTTGTTGACTTTTTCTATTCTATTGTGCCAAACGGTTATTCAACAATTTTTACAAATTGTGTTAAAAACAACGGAAACATAGATGTTTCTTGTCGGTTTATACAATTCTATATAGATAAGAGCTTTCTCTTCGTTCTCTTGAATAGTCCTCATTTGTGAATAGACTTGAATAGAAAATGAGAAAGTGAATAATTAGTGAAGGGTCAAATGAACCGCTTAGATGCTACATCAAGGGCCATTAAGTCTTATTTCAAGAATTTAGTACAAATACCTCGTTAGGTATTTTATGCAAATTCCATTCCAATGTTGAACAAAATCTTTCGATATTCTCGTAATGACTTTCAGTTATCGTTTGAACAAACACAATAAAATTGATTTTGTTATTTCCCAGTTTTGTTAAAATTTTGTTTTGACAAACTCAGTTTCAGCCCTCTCTGTAAAAATAGTTGACATGTATAGAATCGTGAAACAGATCAAGCTTAGTGCTTTTGGAAACACTCTCATACAAAAATTTAGAAAACAATTCGTTTAAAGTAAATAAACCGCTATTCGAGATTATGATAATTTTCAACGCGTTTAAAATAAACTTTCCGTAACAAAAACAGTTCATTTTCTGGTAAATACAGAAAATACGTTTTGTAGCCTGTTTGTGTTTTAAAATTTACCTTTATGTAGAGATCTAATAGTTGAAGTTTTGTGAAAGTTTAGAATACCTGGAGGCTCTTATATACGTATACTTCTATTTCTCTCATAACTTATTTGAATAAAATTAGCACTCAAGTGGTATTGATAAGATAATGAAATAAAAATTGTTCAGAATTTGAAATTGGTGATGGGTCAGTGAAATTACAAAGCAATTCACGGCCAGTTGACCATCAAATATGTTTTAAATTAGTTTTGTTCTACCTTTAAAGAGACTTTGTCTCACTGGAACAAATAAATGTGGTGATCGACACGTATTTCCCATGATTATTTGATGGTATACGTTGAAAATAGATAGTAACGGTTTTGAAATGAAAAAAACCCATCATATTGGAACAAGTGTTCTCGTAAATCTATACAAATACGTGGGTGGTGTTGGACTGAGGTATAGCTCCCTTCAAAGCGTTTAAGCATTTATTGTTTCTTCCCCGATTTTTTCTAGATGCAATTTTACAGATTTTGTTTTTTTCGTTTGCTATATTCTGTTACTACATCGAATTGATTTTAATTCTATCTAATTTGGTTTCATAAAGTGTAACGAGAGGCGGTCTCGCTGATTAGGGTTTGAATAACGAATGCTTTTCATTGATACTGATTAACGGTAAACTGGACTACCTTTTAGGTTAATTATAGTTTCAACTATACAACGAAATCTAAAATATGATACGAATACAGAATGAGAAAATAAATCTTTTTATCACTCCTTTATTTTATTGAATTTTTCTCACAGTTTCTTTCTTTTACCTATTTGTAGTGAATACAAATTAATCGTATCGGATATCTTAATTGAAACGATTCGTTTAGGCGATCCGCGTCGATTCATTTTTATGCTGTTGTTGCCACAACAAAAACAAGAAATGTTATAAATAGGTTTTGACACGTGTCTTGGCTGTTATTTCATCATATTTATGATGACCTTTATGCAATTATTCGTCCGGAAATAATAAGAAAGGAACATCTTTGAAAATATATAAATTCAAACATGTCGTTGTTTCCAAATGAACAACAAAGCGTTCATTGATTATTTCTATATTTACAGAAAATGTAATAAGAATAACAGCAAAAATTTGAAAACTTCATACAACTCTGTACGAACTTTTAACAGAATGTTTAATTAAATTATTAACTTACTAAATACGCTTAATTTTCGTGTATTGTTATATAAGGACTTAAGATCGTAACATTCTTATAACTTGATTCGCTTGACCGCGTAGATTTTCTGATGAAAAAAGATTAATAAACTGGGATAATGGGTAGGCTCTAATAAAACGGATGGAAACCAATTTTTGGGGACCTCGTCTAGAATACATGATGTAACTAACAGTTTAGTTTCGTTTTCAGGATTTCCGTTGATGAACAGAGTGCATACGTACAGTATTCGGAAGTAATTTGGATTTGCTGTTATTATCCAATCTTATCTCAAGGATTAATTGTAATGTTTGTGGGGGATCATATTGTTCCGTTTTGTTGTGTTTTCATAGAGCTTCGACTTCGTTGGATTATAGCGTACTGTCTTTCTTGTCATATAACCGTTAAATTGGGTCAAATGTTTAATTTATAGCTTGTTTAGTGGACGATTTTACAGTATGAAGGAATTGTTAACTTGCGTACTATAAATGGTGCTTGGCACCATATTGCAATCATAAAATTCGTGACTTTCACGTGCTTTAAGGTTTTAAGGTAACCTCTTTACTTTTATCAAAAACAAACGCAAAAGTTGTCACCAGATTGTATGTTAATGAATTAGAGCGTACCTCATCAAACAATTCGAACATAAATCATTTTTCACAATAGTTTGTTTGTGCAGTAAACTGATGAGCAAACAAAACGAAGGTGATGTATCACTTGCTATGTCGAGTCTATTTTAAGTTATTGATTAAAGCAAGTTATCTTTTCAAAAGACCACTACAATTATGTTGAAACCCTTCTATGTAAATAACACTTCATTCGAACATTTTTTTTGTATAAAAACAACTCCTATACTGTTTCAAAAACTGTGAACAACTCATGAGAATAAAGTAATCTTTCTTACAAGCACAAGTTAATTAATTCCATTTATTATTGATAAAATAGATGGACAAGTTAAATGGTACATTTTGTATAAACATATGTCGACTAAATCGTAGCTGATTCATCAGACCTAAATAATCATTTCTCACCAAACTTGAAACAATTAATTAATAAAACAGTTGGTTTCAACCTACAACAATTATTCAAGAATCCTACAATTCCTATTTCACTTCTTGATTAATAAGGGTGGACCTGAACTGTTTAGGTGGTAGTCTTCAAGTGATTGTCCCTATCTCTCTTACTGTGTGTTTCCATATATAGTGAGTGTTTCATGTTTGAAACACAACAATTTGATATTACAAATTGGAGCCACTCTAAGAATGATTCCCAATTTATTTATAATTGTTTTAAATAATTATCAAGTTTTAATGAATTAATCACTAACAGTACAAACTTTCGTACAAGGAAACTTGGGTTGACTTGGTAAACAACTAAGAAAGTCTAGAAAGTTTCAAATTACAAATTTTACTGCCATTTATAATTAGAACACCAGAAATAATAAAGAATTCAATTTGAATGGAAAAAAATCAAATCTAGCTGGATAGAGTGTATCACTGTTGTTTTTCAATGCATATAGACGAGGTTCGAGATTAGCTGGGCTTATCATAAATATGGTCACAATTCTACCTACATTTTTCCATTCATATAATTAGCGTATACGGTGGAAAACAAATTGCTTGTAAATCTTTAGAATATTAACGATTTTTTTTTTTGTTCGTGTTAACTTGACATGAATAGAATACGAATACATCTATATTCTGGTAGATATTTGGTTAAAATATTTATGGATTATCTGAGTGATCTCCAGGAGGATGAAAAAAAAACACAGCTTGAATTAGATGGAAAAGCATCCATCAAGCTTTGCATTTATATTAATCCCAGAACACCAGATTTTCCATCAAATTGTAAAATTCTACATTTTCGGTAGAATCTCTGAAATTTTAATAATATTTGCATATTAACTCAGCTATTGTTATAATAAAACTTGCTGCTAACTGACTTTATTTTCAATTCAAATCCCAACTAATTGTAAACATTCGTTGAAATTGAATAAACAATTTGTTTAAATTACATTAGTACGTACTCTATCGTATTATTGTTATTATAAATAGATATTTTATTATTTACACTACAACTATACAATACAGCTCTAACCAACAAGCTGCATTTTAGTACAGACCGGTCTTAATGAACCATATAATCAAAGGTTTTGTGATTCGTCTTTGTGAAGACTAATGAAACAATCCAACAGCTAATACTCGGATTGTGCTAAGAAGAACAAACAAATGACGTCAAAATAACAGATAAGTCGACCTTTATAATTACAAAAGATAAAATTAATTGACCGGATCAAGTATAACAAAGCAGTTGAAGTAAATCAGAGACTTCTATAGAAGTCTAAAATTAGATGACTTTCCAAATGGATTGGTGAAGGTTTACTTGTGTGGGCTTCCTATACCTACATATTTATATTAAGATAACTGACAGTTCAAGTGAAATATAACAATTAGTTTTTGGTAATGTGGGTGTAAATCTTTCCAGATTTTGTAATAAATCAACATCTCATACAAGTGATGCGATTTAATAAAATCCCATTTGTCAGATAACTAAAAATATACACACCTGAAATTGTGACAGCAGTTGAAAATGTTTCTATATTATAGAAAGGGCTAGGAATGCTAATCGTTTTGTGAACGCTTACCTTTTCAAACAGTAATTATTTACATTGTTTCAAGTTTATTTAGGATATGGAATTTCAGAGAGAATTTCAGACGTCATCTGATGATAACACTATTTAACATTCAAATGCAATATAATATCGTTAAAGTTTGTCAGAGATCTAAAGAGTTTAGAGAAATTTCGTATAAATCAGTTTGTAATGCTTCAATAACGATGATTTCCGTCTGAAAAATGTCGAAATGAATTTTCCATTTGTTTAAGAATACAAATATTCTTTGTAGTCGTATTTCAAGACAAGAAACCAAGAATATAAAGACTTTTATTTTAATATTGTTGAGCTGTATTGTACAAAATTCGCTTGATATACATAAAAGAGAATGGTTGAGTGTGCCATAAATTATTGTATTGCTGTAATTTAGTGTATATTGTCTGAAAGAACAAGCAGACGAGTTAGGTATTTTTCAGTACTTCTTCCATTTAGAGAGCAATCTACTTATACTTATATCACTCCCTAGATTTTTCTCTATTCTTTTTATTCTAGCAAAATTCATATTATGTGAAAGATTTATTTCAAATAGGATTTTGTAAATTTCGACATAACAAAACATATCATGCATGTTTTACTTGCGTTCGATCGACTCTATTTATCTATTTGTGAATGCTTTATTGTATTTCACGATATACGATTTGTAGAGATAACAACGTTTATTAATGGATTACAAATCGAAAAACAATTTGTTGCTTTTATGATCGAGATATTAGTTTATTTTATTGGATAAAAAAAACTTGTATACATTCAAAGTAAATGGCATATTTCAGCAAAATTTGAAAAAAAAACCTTACAGCTGTAAAGCATAACGTTGAAGAGATCTAATGGATTCCGCTACACGTATCACTTATATGTGGTAGGACAGAAGATAATTAAAAGATATTACATTAACAAAAGGGGTGTATTATAATATGACGGAACTGAATAGATTTATCTCTAAAATATGTTTTTGCTCATGAAAATCTATTAGATGAAGTTAGTTTGCGTTCATCAAATTCAAAACAAACACACAAAAACTTAAAACAAAAATCTATCTGTAACAAACCATAAATTATAGTTTTATAACTATATAAATTGAAACTTCACAATAAGGAAAAGTTCTAACATTTCTACGAACAATGAGATCAATTACATTATAAAAGCTTTTTGTAAAGTACACCTACAACTATTAAACGAAATAAATAGTGACTGTTAAGACGTCTTTATTCTTGAACGATTTCCAATTTTCTGTTCGCTTCAGATGTTGTAACTGATAAAGCAGAACATTCTCAACATAATAATAGTACAAGAGAACAGATACTATAATTGTAACTCCTTTATTTTGTTTCGTAACTAGTAGGATGTAAGAGCTATTTCTACAATATCCATAGTTTGTTAAATAATAAATTTATGGTATTTACTGTATCTAACCGCATTGTCGTATTGCCCCCGCACAGTATCTAGAGAATGTTGAGCATTTCATATCGAAACATCTCCTTCGAGCTAGAGTTTATTAAACTGTCTCCAGACAATGGATAACCGAAAGTAGCAGTTTTTGTTGTTTTCCTGAAAATACCATAAGCTGCATGACTTTCTCTTTCAACATTATCTATAATTAACTGAAAATTCTAGTAAGGTATGTAGTAATTGTTTCGAACCACTTTTAAGCCATCTAAAAAGCTGAAAATATTCTCAACTTGAATATTTGTTGTGGTTAAATGTTCTTATGGAACGATACTTCAATAATTAATTTGTGAAAATGTTTTTAAACAAACATTAATTGTAAAACCATCCTCATTACGTTTCTTAATATCAGAAAACTTTAGATGTATACAAATCAACCCACAAATCCATCTTCAAACATCATTCAAACAGGCTAATTGAACCAATGTTAATGCTTCTATGCACGTATGTTATTGGAATAAAAGGCAAGTTTCTTTAAATCCACTGTAGATTTGTAAAAAATGCTGTAATACACCGCATTGGTGTCAATTATAACAAATAGTCGACAGTTTTTCATTGTTATTGATCCTACTGTGTCAAATTGTGACGTGTAGGTCGTAACTTTTGGCCTCTTCTAGACCTTATCGACAGTCTGTTTCGTTGTGACCAAATTCTATGTTCGTCAAAGATATAATAAAAGAAGAATTTCGAGTAGAGTTTTAATTTTTCATATTTCTTGGTTTTCTTTGGCTGGTTGTTTATTTTTTACATGACACTCTATGAGAGAATGTTTACATTGTTAAGTGCTTTTAGTTGTTGCTTTTCTGTTGAAACTTTAAACAAAATAGACTATCTTGTCCATGTCCATTTGATATGTTTTTTGTGTATAGTCCCGTGCTTTAAGTAATTTTTAATAAAATTCCGTCTATAAAAAAAATCTCTCAAGTGAAACTACAGTTGTAGCAAATATTTGAGTTTTTTTCTGTCATCTCAAATATACACGACGCAAACATCTTTGTTCAACAACACATGTCACTTATTCTACGACGTTGCGTTCAATTTCCGAAAAGAACACTAGACTTTTTCTGTCAGCTAGTATCGTAGAAATTGAACTTGAAAGAACAACTTAGGTATGTAAAATTTAATTTTGTAGTATCCTACCGGGCCCCATATAAGATATCGTAAAGTACGTTAACCTAGTAAAGCACGTATCACTGTATATTCTCTGGATTTGTTAACCAATTGTTTCCAGAATAAATTTGTTAATAAATCCGAAATCACTGCTGGATTTGAATTTGATTAAAACAAACAAATTGATGAATATTCATCGGAAATAGGATTAAAAAAAAAACAACAACGACAAATTCTCCTATTCTTCGACGGCTTTTATAATTGAATACGTTGAAATTAGCTCAAACAAATACAATTCATTGATTAATAGTACAATTCAATTATAACCAGACACCAAATCGATATCTTCCATTTGTTCTATTTAGCTTTTCTTCATGTTGTTGTTATATGAACGACCTACGTGATAAGACAAATCTCATTCACTTGAGTATCAAAAGAATCGACCGACATAAGATAAGGCGAAGACTGGCAGACAACTTGACAGAAAATAAGAATCTTGCATTAAACATTCTAGTGATGTAAAAGAAACTGAAAAAGACATGTTAACGAAAGTTTTCAACATTTTCTATTTGAATGTCACATGCTGATTGTAATTGCTATAATCATTGTTATAACTTTCTAAGAACGTAAAATAGTTAAACTAGATTTAGAGAAGTTCGTCATCATAAATGTAAGCTAAATTAGTTCAAGTTATAGAAGTTTCAAAGTTGTTAGTATGATATGAATAATATCACCTTGAAAAAAAGAACTTGACAATTAAATCTATTCTAGAGATCTGAAATTACTGCAAAGTTGTATAAAAGCCTACAGTTATAAGTCTTTAAAATATAAACAACATTTATGACGAGAATAAGAGTGAAAGAAACACGAAAATAATGACGTTATCACGATAAATCTCTGTATTAAATTGGATATTACACAATGATTGAATTTTAATTCAAATTTTGCATGTGAATAGCAATGATTCCTCATTTTGCTGATGTAATAGAAAAAGAGATGATACAAAGCAAAAAAAAATATAGATAGAAGAAGAATGGAAAAAATGGAGATAAGGTGATAATGTGACTTGGAATTAATGGCATAACATCTGGCTTGAATTCGTGCTTACCATTAAGGATACTTAGAGATTTTTTATGTCTTTTATATCATTATATCATCAAAAGAATAATGGTCAGAATGTTGAGATGTATTTTAACGTATTTCTCCCCCCGGTGGTTGAGAAATGGTGGATGCGCCGGGCGAGTTAATTTCAAAATTCTCATGTTTTCTTACAAATATCCACAAGATTTGCTCCGATTTGAATCGTAATAGATGAAATCTTGTCTTGCATATAATAAATTGTGTCGCCTAACTGTCTAATGTTGTATTATTGGATTTCCAGCATATAAATAAATGTTTGCTGAAAATATGTAAACGAAAAAAACATTCATCCAATAAAAGATGCTCTGGATGAGGGTTTTCAACATACCAAAAAAACATGTCAAACAGATGATAGGGGAGTTATTCTGATGTTCCATAATTAAGTCAGTGGTATATATGAATGTAACCATAAATGTGTTACCATATGTGCCTTGTTTTTTGTTAAAAATTTATGATAAACCTTAATTAATGTTTTATTATTATTCTGACAATCCACGCAGACTTAATAAATATTTCTGGATACATACGGCAAATATAAAAGTAGCAAACATTAAAAATGTCAGGATTGTAGATAAAATGTCAATTTAATATTTTTCTCATTAAAACTTTCCAAGAAGTTTTAATCTTAAAATTCTTTTGACTAGTTTTCTGTCCTACAATTTCAAAGTCATAAATATTCGAGCATAATTTCAAGCTCAATTTCACTGTAATTTTATCTTGAATTTACAATAAAATTGTTATTAGTGGTCGACATGTATGTGGTGGCAACTAGATAAAACCTTGTATTGCTGATAAGGGTTCAGTTAATATCAGCAATAGTCTACAATATGAGCGCGTTTATCTTATAGAATGGTGGATCTGATATTTCTAGTTCGTTGGCACTGACTACGTTTCTCGTCAGTTTTATTGTACAAAAAAAATTAAATTAAATTTGACAAATTTAAATTTAGATTTAATCACAAAACGTTGTTGCGGCTATGCCTGTTAGCGGAAATTCATGCAAATTTAATCAAAGTGTTTTGTAAAGAATGATGCAGAAATTTCCTATTATATTACCATCGACAAGGCACTTTGAGAATTTAAAGAATGCGTATGTGATGATGATGATAAACATTTTAAATATGGATAAGCAAACATCAGTCGAATATTAGAGAAGGAGAAAAAGTCTTGCTTTTTTTTATTTTACTGATTTTATATGACTTGCTCTGGATAGTAGTGTCGTTTTCGGTCCATTTAATCGAATGATAAGGGTTGTGTAGCATATGATGAGTTGAATGTTAGTTCAGATTTTGGCGAGTAAAAGGCACAGACATACACGACTAGAATATAAAATTTTCGCATAAAAAACAACCAGACGATCCATATTTGTTTTGAATGAAAGACAAAATAATTTTTTCGTTATTCTTAAATTGTTTTGTTCGTCAATTTATTGTGCTGAGATTGATGAGTCAATAGATATCTTGTCAAGGAGATAGGACCCACATCGGCATATATAATCCATAGATGTCAAATTTACACTATCCTGCAATTTAAATTATCACACCATCATGGGAATCCTAACAGATTTGAATGTTGACCTATAGAATGACTATTCTTAGACGCTTTACTGATGTTATTTTGTCAACAACATATTTATGACCAAAAAAAAGAACTGATGGAAGGATCTACTGGCATTTTTTCTCCATGTACACAAAATAAAGTTATGCAATTTATTTTTGTCGTTAACTTTTTAAATCTCTTAAAAACTTGTTTGTTTTATAAAAGGATTTAATGAACGTCTTGAACAGATACACTTGAGAATGTTTATGTCTAGGTTTTAACTCAACATAAAGATGACAGTTTTATAACAAAGACGGATTATATTTTTTTCCTCAAAAAACAAAAAAAAAAGCTAATAAAATCCTTAGAGAAGTATTGTGGAATAATTATTAGGGATTAGGTAGGCTATTTGTTAATTTTCTGCCGTTTTCCACTCTACTGTGCTTTTAACATTACGAACGTACTTTAATTATTCAAACACTACAAGATTAAATTAAAATGGAACTCATTTTGTTGAGAGTATTCTCGTAAATAAAAACATATAGCTATCATTGTTAATTATTTCAAATATTGCAAATTAGAAACAATGCTCGTATCACGTTCATCATATTAAAACAGAATAGTTGCGTAATGGAAAATTGCTTTGTTGAAAATGATATTTGCGAGTATAACATTCTTCATTAGTATTCTGCGTTATATAGTACTATCCACCTGGTGCTAAAATGTAAAATGTGAGACAATCGCGTTTTGCAAATTTAATTTTATTGATTGAGGTTTTTTTCTTAATCTAACAATAAGACCCTGTTCAGACACGGCGGATTCCGCGCGGTTGGAACCACGTACAAATTGATAGCTGTTCAGACACGACGGTAACCGCGCGCGGATATACAAGCGCCATAGAAGCTTCATTTCAGTCAGTCAATATGGTGACAAACATTTTCAACATGCGGCAACCGCCTTGCAACCGAACGACCTAATTGCATCTTGTAGTAATACAACCGTGCGGTATACGCGGTGTCCGTGCCGACAAGTGTGAACAACGAGGTATACAGTAATGTAGATAGGATCCGCCTCAGAAAACGCGCGAAGGCAATCTGCGCGGTTTCCGCAATGTCTGAACTGAGTCTAATTGTAAGTCGTATTCGAATTCGTTAACTCTGTTGATTCATTAAAGACTTGAAAGGGTAATTTAACAAAGAACTATCCGGCAAGCATACAATTCCGCATTTGAATAAGCCTTATTTCAATATCTATCAATTAAACACTTCCATTAGAGCATCTATATGTTAATCAATAAAGGATGATAGAATTCATTGATCTTCTCGAAAGGTTTACACTCAAAAAAACTTGTGTGGGATTCACGAAAGTGTCTTTATTTATGTCTCTCATGATTGAAAAAAAAAAAAAACGCTTAAGGTTTATTTATTAGCATAAGGCGTCTAAGCTTCTTTTTGTAATCAACAAAGATTACATTGTCATTGCACCTTTCTAATAAATGTGCTTTTAAATAAAACCACACCTGTGCCTTAATTTGCACGAAGAATACGCTTCACATTTTTCTTAAGGACTATCTTGCAGCATAAATCGTGACTATCAATTGTATCGAGAAGAAATACGATATACTTCAACTATTAATTAAGGGTTTAAATAAAATCGAACAATCATTGACCATGTGTACGTAGAATCCTACATAAAACACTGGGTAAAATCGTCAAGTCTCTACAATAAACGGGAAAATGTGAAATATCAAAATTTATAGGCTCCAATTGTGCATTCATTATAAGCAAGCTTGCTTCAACTGCTTTTTATTATACAAAACGATTATCGTTTGATTTAATTCATTAAACGGCTAAACGGCATAATTTATTGCCGAATTAAGATCAAATATCACACGAAAGTACTTTGAAATATTTACGAGTTTATCGGGCGAGTTATAATGTTGTGTTGTGCGTAAGTCACGAGGGTATATTTCGCTTTACCCCACTAATTATGAAAGTTCTCAAGTATTTGATAATCTTTTACAAAGCACGTGCTTCATTAAAATACAAAATACTATAGTTAGTAGATATACTGATTTTTTATTACTTTAAAACAAAACAACATAAGCAAAAACAACAGTATAACCATAACAATTTCAATGAAAATTTTCGTCGCTTCTACAATCAAATTCAAGACGATTAAATTTTATTGTTGACTGTAATTTAGATGAAATGAAATGGATAATAACAGGAAAAAAAACTACGGTCTAAAAAAAGTAAAAAAAAAACACAAAAAACAAACAGAGAACATAATTGTTGGACAGTTGCTCTCGAAATGATCTGAATTTGCAGATTTACTGGAAGAATTTTTGAATACACAATTATTCTCTTTGTACCGGCTGTGTTTCTATTGCATTTAAAATATTACGCACGATAAAATGTAAAGGACAACACAAAACAAAAAAAACGAAAAATTACATGACTAACAATGCTTATCGTTTGCATTAATCAAAATAGAACAACTTAATTCATATAACCTAAAGCACGCTAATTTCTCCCTTTATTCCAGTTTTTTATTTAATTTTTTATTTACGTGTTATTGTTGGTGAATGCAACCAGGAAGTAGAAAACTGTACCGCTTCATATACCATAAAAAATGATTTTTATAAATGGACTCAAACATAGATATCTAATTAATATCAATTTATAAGCCACTGATTGTTAAACCAGATTATCGTCTAATCGCCGTGTATTTTGTGGAATAAAGAGCCGTTTCATTTGTTACTGTGAAAATAACAGACCTGTCGTCGCTCACAAACAGGATGAGGATAATCTTTTAAAAGTGATGATTAATTACGATTACTATTGCCATTACAGAAGAAATTGTAAAAAAAGACTCGAAGATGGTCGAATTGATTATTTCTTTTCAAAAAGACTACAAACATTAGAGAAAGAAAAAACAGGCGCTAATATGATTATATCAAATGAAACTGATTATGAGTGCAGGTTGAATCACAAAGATGTTAATCTGCTTTGATTGACAACGTCAAGTGGAGCGTTGTCAGCAGCTGCTTGTGTGGTGAGGTGATGATATTGATGGAATTCGCTAGCGTAACTATATTTGTGAGATGGAGATATATCAGCAAGATGCCGAATACATGGAAAAGTTTATGTATCTACCTGCGCCTTGATGAAAACCATCAAATGCCAATAAAGGTGGAATATTATGGCAACATAGATAAACATATATGAGTTTTGCTACTTTACTTCCCACTCGCATACTGGATGTGGCCTTTGGCGATAATAGGTTTGCTTGTTTAGAGATTTAAAGAAAGCCTTGCAATAACAGAGGTAGGCCAAATTGAAATAATATTTAATGTAGAGAGACGTTTTGATAGGATACCTTCAAATGTATGAAATGTTTCTTATTACCTCAGATTGCTCCTTTGCTAGCCTACTCTACAAGGCGGGAGACGTCAAACCGTAGAAAGCTCAAAATAACAAGCCCGTTAAAGAGCAATATGTTGGTATGTTGTTGATATGTTGGCAAAGACGTTTCTCTCTTTCATCGTTTTCGTAGTAAATAAGAACGCTTTGTAAATTGCACCGTTTACTTTTATACAATCTATTTCTATACATGCGTTTGTTAAATAAGTAACAATGTTAAAATTCGATTTGTTTTTGTAAAAAGAACACTATTCAGTATAATAAAATTTTCGAAGGAAAGTCTACAAAATTGGATTTCCTTGCGTTAACTCAACTCAAGTTGTAACTCAATTGTTTCCGTCTAATATTTCAATAGAATGAGACGCCAACTTTTTGTCACTTAAACGATGTAAATTAGATCAAAAATATTCAATGCAAGATGTTCGACTATCGTTGAATCAAATATGCGATACTGTCATTTTGTATTTTAAATTCACAATTCTTATCATTCGATTTATTAGAAATGTTGCTAACAAATGGTGGAGGCGTTTTGATCGTTCCAATAAATATCGCGAACTATAGATACTTCACATATATAAATGGCAATAGGTATTGAATTTATTCAAAATTAACAAATAGATGCTCTAAACTTTCTTCTGATTTGATTTAAATGTTTGAATCGTGGTAACACCTGCTCTATAATACTATTACTTGAATTTACAATATTAAATCGACGTCTATAGACTTACTTCCACTATATCCATACTATAAGATTATTAACTTCGGCATGTTCAAACTTGACTTAATAATAAACGAAAGTTCTGGTCTATGATGTTGTTGTATTTTCAATTACATCTACCAGTTCCGTCCATTTAGCCTTTATTATAACGACAATCACCTTAAGATGTACATATCTACATATAATATTTGAACTTTATACGACTGCCTTGAGTGTAACTTTATTTTCTACCCTTAAATCATACCAACTGACGTCTATTAACAGAATCTTATGTCAAAATTTTAGTATAGGTAAATTAGGTTCAACATTTAATTCGTACAATTACAGTTTTAACTTAAATTAAACAGAAATAATGAAATTTGGAAGTTGGAAAATTACCTTTAGTTGTTGAGTAGTTTTATTATTGTCGAATTAACTAAATCTGATAGTTTGGAATTTGATAATTGATACAAGTTTTGAACCCTTTATCAACACTATAATACCGTCATTAATATTCCTTAGATGTAAATTTAATGTAGTTTCAGTTGATAATGATATAAACCTACTACGGTGTTTACAATAGCAACGTTTTGGTCTATTGTAAATCATTTTTTTTTTTATAATGAACTATTGATTTAGTCGATTGAACAATACCAACAACCAGAAAATCGAGATTCGCCTTAAAACAACACAAATTGTATCTATATTGTTTGAATACTGTTCCAATTTATTCTATTTGTATTCGACTGTTTTGTCCTCAAAACGAATAGCAATTCCCAATTTATGTTCAACAGAAAAATAACAAAAGTTTGTCGAGGAATTTTCGTCTACTTAACAGATAATCTCATTAAGTTTTATTATCAATTGTGCTATCGATTTCATCAAATCCACCTTTATTCCTCTCCATTCATAATAAACTAGACGTTGCTGACAAAGAAGCATTTTATATTTACAACATCAAAATAAAACATTTTTTTGTTGACATGGCAGGTTAATTTCGATAGATTCGTATCACGGTTCCCAATGAACTTTCCATTCAACACAAAGTTTATGATCGGCTATTCAATAGTAAAGTCCTAATCTAAATTGAACAGTTGCTGTTTTGAAATCCAAAGCTTACCGTTCTGTTGTCATTAGGATTTTTTTCTTTCAGTTACAGCAAACAGTAAAGCGATTTAACAAATCTTCTAGTGACCGTCACTTTTTGATCTGTCAGTTGAATGAATAGTTAAGCTTGTGATACAAGCAAAACAACCTGAATAAATTCGTTTGTTGCGCAAAAAAATGCTCAAAACACATCAATCAAATTACGTTTTTGACCTTATTAAAAGCTCGTTGCTAGCAATTTTAGGATAATATCAGTTAAGTGTGTTTATGAAAAATTTCAGCTTCATTCTAACGAACAAAATCGTGTATTCGATTGAAAACCGCATTTTTTTGGATGAAATCCTACAATTTCAAAATTCAGTCAATTTTGAATTCAAATTTAAATCAACATGGATTAGAAATACAGTAACAATATGATGTCATCTGGAATACTAATAGGAGCTCATATTGATAAAACAATACGATTCATGACAAAAACATGAGTGAGATTCTTGTTTTTTTTTTCGATAATGCAAAAAGAGGGAGAAAATAAAAATCAAATTTTCCTAGCAGAGGTATATTTTTTTTCCGCCAGATTGAGACTGAATTTCTTAAGGTGTAAAATGGTGGAGGCGGTGTCGTATAGCATCAGATACGCATAATCCTTCTTTTCAGTCTAATATCAATCATTGTAAATCGATTCATAGAAAATGCCATCAATCTGCGAAATACTTCAATAATTCTATTTTGAATTGTACGTATTTCAATTGAATCCAAGATGTTGGCTATGGGGGATTTGCAACCGTTCAATTCTAACTGTAAATTGAACCATTTATCGATTGTTTGATTATGGTGGAATATTAATTATTAATCAACGATTTAAAATGCAAACATTTTGGATAAGTAAATCACGCAGAATCATTGATGATAACACAAATGGATTGTTTAAAAACATTAATGGAATTGACTCATTTATACACATACAACTTAATCGGAGAATTGTTGAAACGACCAAACTAACAAACTGTTAAACTCTATATTTATCGATTTTCCAGTGAAAACTCAGCTAGAACATAAAAAATAACGACTGCTGAAATTTCAGTTTTTTACTTTACTTTTTCTCTCAATCAACAACATCAATAAAAATGTATTTCGCATGAATGTAATTTATTTTATTGATGACTATACGAATCATTGTCAGTATGTTCGATAACAGATTGCAACGTGTTCATAGGTATAAAAGAAAATACGTTAAAAGCGACATGGTTTTCTTTTATATTCAAGTAAATATTACATTCTTTCTATGCAGTATCAAATTTATTCTAAACAAAAATATAAACGTTCATATTTGAATATTTAAATACGGAATACATTGAATGAGAAACAATTTTTCAGTGCCAATATTATCGGAGAAATTCTTGAATGGAGTAGAAATAAATTGAAAAACTTATCGATACCTAAACTGTACGATACATACCTACCTACAGTAATTCCAAGAAAATTTATTTTCTTTGACACAAACTTTATAAACGGTTGTAACTAGAAATTTTGCTAAAAGTTCTCTTATTTGTCAAGAAAAAAACCCGAATGGAAAACTTTAAAATTGTTTTATTTCTTTTACGAATTAGTGGAATTAAAGTGCCAATTATGTGGGCCAACACTCGAGACATAGATATAGAATTAGGGTAGATTTAGGTGTGCACACGCAAAAAAAATTAAATCAAATTCACCAAACTATAATCAGATTTACCATAACATGAAAAAAGATCTGACACTGATAAAGGAAAAAAAAATACAAAGATTAATTGCACCAACTTAACAAATAACGTAGAGAGAGATAGTGAGAGTGAAAAAGTGGCCTTCATTAGCTGAAGTACCGAATGAGACAAAAACATAAATTGGATGAGTTTAGAAAAGAATGGATTTAAATACAGCGGTTATCACTTTACGTAATATCTTTGAGATTAAGACAAATTTGGTCGTAATTCATTTTAGTAATTGAAACTAAAAAATTAGCGCTAATTTGAAATATTTTGTTGTTAATTTGTTTAACAGGCCATTACCAACAAGTCAATAATTGTTTAATTTACCTTTAAGCATCGCATGATCTCCTGTCCGCCATTTCGAATTAAAGGCCACCCTTAACAGTGGATGCTGATAGTGAAGTTTATGGTTCGTCTATAATCTATTTTATAACTTTACCTCTCACAATCAGTAATAGACAAACGTGATAGAAGTCTAATTTGAAAATTGCGCTACAGTGTTCCCTAAAAACCTTTCAGGATGATTTCAAATTTTAACCAAATATTAAATCCAGAATATCAACGTCAGCCGTGCAGAAAGTTGCATCCTTCTACACAAACTCTGGAAATGTTAGTATTGGCCGATGGAACAGGAGTTCGTGTGTTATTGCTCATGGCAGTTTAACAACAAACACGAGGTTATATCTGCAGTTTCGTACGCTTTATGCTTTTCTTGGGGATCTCTGTTGTACATTGTAGAGGTTTTATTATATCCATCAACCGTGATCACATTAAATGTACCCAAAAATTTGCTCAAAAAAAGAAACGTTTCAATCCTATGAAGGCAATTACAAATTGGTAAAAGTTATAAAAGCAGATAAGGTGAAAATTTTCGATCAATTTTATTCTAAAAATTAATAATGTAGAAATTTTTCCGTTTGTTTGTTCGATATTGTTTCTGCTTGATGAAACATTTGTAGAGAAGTACTTGGCAGCTTGCCGTCAACATATACCTTCTCTTTAACGATTTATTTAATGGAAAATGTTATATGAAAGAAACATTATTACTGGAAATATTTTCTCACATCACGATTTTCTTGTTCTTTTTTTTTGTCGATCATATTAAAGTTTAATGTTGAATTTTCCTAAATGAATCAACTGAAAATATCAAAAGCATACAGATAGCGATGAGAAATTCCTTACGATAGAATTTGAAAATAAGATGTAGTCTCATCATCTGTTCCTTGATTACCGTACGTAAACAATTTATAATTTAAAATTGTGTGTTAGGGAATTTTAATCACCTGTATGTTTATCATACTTTACATTTCATATGTCTTTTTGATTTATCCGATATTTTTGGATTTTTTGACATTTTACCAGGCTCCGGGTTGTTATTGTGTTTTGAAGACGGAAATGTTCAACATCAAATTTGAATAAATTACTGAACTGACAATCAACGTGGAACAGAACAGAGGAAATGAAATTAATCAGCAGATGTCAAGATAACTTAATTTTCAATAACTTCAGATTTAAAAGTCAGTATTGTAAATGTTTTGATAAATTATCAAATATGATTTGTTTGAAAATTTTGCTAAATGCTGTGCGAAATAGCACAGGAAACTTTTGTAAAGTATAAAGCCACTCAAACACCGTCTTCGTTTTTTTTTAAGTGTATACTTGGTGAAAATACCGATATATAAAAATTGAAGGCATTTGAAAGTTATTATTCGTCGCTTCTGTATTGTACGCTGAAAGAAAACCAAAGAAAAAAATGAGAACTTTTCATCCTTTTACATGATTCACCAAGGATTTTTTTTATTATTGTTAACTTTATAATATTATATAACCCACGGGAAATTTATTTGTATTTTTAAAAGACGACCGGATCAAAAATTTGTAAACTTACTGTTAGTTTTTATCGGTCTTTTGAGAAACGCTTATTATATTTTTCGACATAAGGTTGATTTGAAATATTATACAAGAATGCAAGTTATCCAGCTTTAATATTTGAAACTTTTAAATATAAACAGAGGAGAATTTTTCACATCAGACCATTGTTGTTAATTCTTTGATAAGAAATAATTAAGAACGTCTCAAACATCAGGATAAGTTTAAAAAAGTTTAATGAATTGTACACTGAAAACCTTTTAAGAATTATTCGTAACCTGAAGGAAAACATGAGTGGCAGCAGCCGGTCTGGTCTCAGAAATGTACTTGTTACCAGTGGAGTTATTTTAAGTTTCAGTATCTTGGTGTACCGCTGTTTGATATTTTCGTTGACTTTCTGATATAGTGCTATTTGAGAGAGGAACACGACATAAGTATCATATAATTAGACAATCATTGTTAGTCGAACGTGTCTTATCATCATTGTTTTCGTTACATATTGAAGCCATTATTTCGGGCAACATTAAATGGCAAATAGCTTTTATTGTAGCAGATGGAATATCTTGTAACATTCAATATGCCAATAATAGAGTAGTGTTGGCAAGCAGATATGTAATAGAACTCTTTCGTATCGAAAGATATCTCGACAATGACTGACAAATGTATGTTTATCGCCAGACATGAGTGGGTGTACATTCACAGATTTATGTGTACTTTGTTTGGCCACCGGCTGTCACTAACGTCTGTGCCCTATAGTGAGTAATGATTACGGCTTTCCAAGGCCAGGTTTTAGACGTCGTGTCTTTAAAAGGCTTGAGAATTAACGAAAAATATGAATACCAAAACAAACAAAACTGCAGTCTGTATTAAATGTTCAAATATTAATGAAGGCAATGAAACACTACTGAATAAAGTTCATTTCGTATTTTAAAGAATGAAGAGCTGCAACGTGCCTATCAACATAGAATTATAAGATGCTAGACATGTTCTGCTCACCGGTTTGGAACAGTAGCTATAATACTTAACAAACCTGGAATCAGACGGCTTGAAGCACACGAATCACAAAGAATCATGCGGATTTCTTGGACAGGAAGGGTCACGAATTTACAATTGTAGAGAAAATGTCTACAAACAAGGAACAAATTGAACGTGACTTGAGGAAAAATATACGGTATATGTATGTCTTAAAGCAATTATACTGGTCTACAGCTAAATCTGTTAAAAGCAAGGGCCTTATAGATTTTAGCACGTTGAACTCAGATTTGTAATCAGATTTGGAGCAGCGCGTCACATTTTTGAGTTTTGTTTTTCTTCATTACTTCTTTAAATGTAAATTGTTTACGAATAAACACGTATATTTTTGTGATCAAAGCGTCTTTCGGTTAGAGTGTGGTAATAGCATACCGTTTACTACTTTTCACACTTTTGGAAGCAACGCGTACATTCTCTTCCCTTTTTATTTGAACGTAAGTAGCAGTTCAAATTCACTTCACTGATCTGCTCAAGCAACTGAGGCGTGGAATATACAGATTTTTGCACGCTGTTTTAGTTACAGGTGTCCAATTTGATCTTGACTAGTTCTTTAAATCTAAAGACAGTTGATACTATTCACGGGCGAATCGCTCTAGTTAAGAGGGAAAGAATAACCAAATAGTTGTTTTTTTTTATGTTGAAGTGGTTAATTTGAATCTTTAAAATGTTAAAATGACAATATCTCAGAAACTCAACGTGATGAAGCAATTCTACAAACAGACTTGGAATCTCTGTCCTAAATCTATACAAACCAAACAGTTTGGTGCTTGAGGAAGAGAACTTTTACTTTTTGCATACCAGTGTTATTCAGAACAACTGTGAATATGATGCCAGCTACTAGGTCACTTACATACCTTTTAGGAGGGTAAAAGTATAAGAAAAAGGGTCTTAAAAATTGTCTTTCTCCACTCTTCTATAGTTAAAGTGGTGATAAATCATAATTCAGTAGAAAAACCCATTATTCTGCAAATTTTCTCAAGAAACTTGCCTTAATAGCATCGCTTTGAATGTATATTAACAAGGAAAGGGACACAACTGTCCCTCTCCGATTTTGATAAAACTTTGCATACAGGTAGAGCATCAAAAAATAAAGGATACATATTTTTTTTTAGCTGCCCATATGTACATTAAGGGGGTGAAATTGGCCCTTGAAGTTACCCCCCAAAAACAGGTTTTTCGCTGTATCTCGAGAACCAAGCAAGATATCGAATTCAATCAAAAACTGAAATGTTCTGCACAGTCAGTACTATAATACCACCTAGCAAACAACACCCTTCTATCTTGCGGGGGTTGGAAAACATGTGCGGGTTTGTACTTTTTTGCCTCCCCTGGTAATAGTTTTTGGAAATTCAAATTGTTCTTTACAGATTCATAAACCTCATTGAAAAACTAAAGTTACCTCTTTTTGGATTTTTCGATTTATTCCTGTTTAAAGGGGTACAACCCCTAATATGTAATAATGCACAAGACGCATTATTAGCAGTATTCTCGTAATTAGAGGCTAACCGAAAGCCAAAATATTGATTATAATGATAGAAAATATTCGAGAAAATGGAAATATAGGAGATTGTGTGATACAGGGTGAAAATAAAAATACATGAATTCTTATGATAATCATATCAAAATATACTTATTCTTATTAATATCTCTTTTGTACAATATTTCACGGTAGGTACATATGAATTAAAATAACGATACACATTGTCAGTGAAAAAACGCTTAAAACAGAGATGCCTTTTCAATATGCATGGCATAAAAGCGACTACGTGAAGAACGACCTGATATTTTGCAGACACCACTACAAGTTTCATTTGTAGAAACGTCCCATTCAACGTGCAGTGCTTGTGGCGCCCAAGCAATAATGAGATGAGGTTGATGCCAACAGCATCTTTGTTTTAAGCATTTTTTCATGTAGTATCATTATTGTAATTCATATGTACCGTGAAATACTGTACAAAAGAGACATTCATAAGAATATGTATATTTTGATGATTATTATAAAAATTCATATATTTTTATTTTCACCCTGTATCACACAGTCTCCTATATTTCCATTTTCTCGAATATTTTCTATCATTATAATCAACATTTTGGCTTTCGGTTAGCCTCTAATTACGAAAATACTGCTAATAATGCGTCTTGTGCATTATTACATATTAGGGGTTGTACCCCTTAAAACAGGGATGAATCGAAAAATCCAAAAAGAGGTAACTTTAGTTTTTCAATGAGGTTTATGAATCTGTAAAGAACAACTTGAATTTCCAAAAAATATTACCAGGCGAGGCAAAAAAGTACTAACCCCCACATGTTTTTCAACCCCCGCAAGATAGAAGGGTGTTGTTTGCTAGGTGGTATTATAGTACTGACTGTGCAGAATATTTCAGTTTTTGATTCAATTCGATATCTTGCTTGATTCTCGAGATACAGCAAAAAACCTGTTTTTGGGGGGTAACTTCAAGGGCCAATTTCACCCCCTTAATGTAAATATGGGCAGCTAAAAAAAAATATGTATCCTTTATTTTTTGATGCTCTGCCTGTATGCAATGTTTTATCAAAATCGGAGAGGGACAGTTGTGTCCCTTTCCTTGTAAGTATCACAAATAACGATCATATTATAAACTACGTACAGGAAATTCACTTTTGACAGTTACAAGATCTGAATGTCACTCTCTTAGCTCGTCTAATTAATTAATAATTCATTAATTAATTAGTTGAATAATCTTTTGGATATTTGAACAAAGAAACTTTAGACTTTCGACGGAGAGACCGGTCGAATAAAGCCTAAAATTTATTATTTAATAACTATAGAATGTTTACGATTAAACACAAAAATAATAGCGAACTGGTTGGGGTATCTAATTTGAGACGGGGTTTTCCATCATTATTCTCTCACAATCAGAGGAGAAACCTTGACGTTTGAACAAAAACAAAAACAAAAACAAACTCGTCTAATCGATCACATCATTTCACACCCATTGTTTTGTTTTGTGTTTATTTTTTATTTTGTATTTTTCCCTACATGACCAATGGCATGAATATATATGAGTTCCATATACGTGAAAAATAACTGTATTTCCTTTTATCTTTGCATTAGAACATATAGCAAGATGGAAATAGCTTGAAAATGCTATATAAATGGATTGTTGCACTCCAATGCATACTTTATCCTGTTGAACACAACAACAATAACAACACTATACAACATGCTGTGAAACAGCAAAAGATTTACAAGGTGGAGTGCTTTTTGTAGTAGGATCATCAATCAATCGACAGATTTTCCAACATTTGATTTCTTCCAAATTGACTTCAACTTTTGTTATTTATTATAGAGACTTTTAAATTATTGATTTGTAATGTATACCGGTTTCGGATGATAAATCAACACATTTAAAATACTACCTCACCGTCATATTTTTAACGTTAAATAAATGTTTAAATATTTCATTAGAATTGATTGAAATTTTAGCATTCGAACGACAAAAAAAGAAAGACAATGTACGAATACTGATAGAGATAAAAATTTTACTCACATACTGCGTATACGAACCGCTTTTAATATCTTTAGGGAAATAATGACAAAGTTTACTTTAGAAAGTTCAATATTATGTTTACACGTGAATCGAAACAACAATGTACACAATTTTTACATCAAAGTTTGTTAAATTTTATTAATGGAAATTTATAGTTTGCTGATAAGATCCTAATTTGTTTTAAAAATCTTTAATTATGTAGACAATGTACAAGTGTTGCTTCAAAATTTTTTTTCCTATCAATTTTAAATCAGTTCGCTAGTCTTCTGTTAATTGAAAATTTAAACGAGCTTTTAAGCTCTACACACAATTCTCCTGATATTGAAATGAATATAAATTATAGTGAATGATTTGTATAAAAACTTCTAACAATATTGTTTAAATTATAAAGATCACGCACATGTAGGTAATTACATTGAAATCTCCTTTATTTAAACTTTTATCGAACATTGTGTAACTACAAAGTACAATCAATATTTTGTGTTTTATAAAACAAGTTTAAAAGGAAAAATACAGTAAAATCTCCCTATAGTGTACATTATTATATCTAATATAGAGAGAGGAGACTAAAGGATTAAATTAATTTGAAGTAATTGCTGTTTTAATCTTCTTAAAAGACTGTAGTGTCTATCTACCATAAAATATTTTCGAATTCATCTAAAGTTGGAAAGCCATTAAAACTGTGACTGTTACAGATTTTAAAGACTGATTATTTATTAAATAAAACCATAAACAATGAGTGTTCCATTGAAAATCGATGTAAATACGTTTAATAATCCGATAAATTTATCAATAATCTTCATTAAATTTGTGCATTATATTCAAACACTATACATATAATTAATTTAACCCAATTATCAATTATTGTGTTATTATTACGGTCAACAACATCATCATAATTTATAATTAAATTAAAATTTGTTTACATTCAAGTCTGCGTCAAACTTCAGTTTAATTGATATTTGAGTTAAAGTAAACACATCTCTGTTGGTTGTACTGAAAAATAATTAACTCTATATAGAGATCGAAAACTGAAAAGTAAAAGAACCTAAGACCTCATTAATCAAAAAATTTGAATCGAATGTTAATACGCATTGATAAATCCTTGTTATATATGTAGTTACAAAGTAATTTAAAAATACACGATTTTATCCCATTTAACGAGATCGTGACGAGACTATTAATAATCAGTCGTATTCAGTAATACAGTCATCATCTGTAAAAGTAGGAATATACGTAATAGAGAGTCTAAGGCCCAATTTTTCAATCGACAGTTAACTGACAGTTACGACTATGATATTGTACTTCAATGTGTAGTTGAAAAGTAACCTCAAGTTAATTGAGTCGAAGATCGTCTTTCAGTTAACTTGCAGTTCCAGTATTACAGCATATTTGAAGATAAATTCATAACCAGGTGTTTGAAAAACGCCTTAAAAGTTAACTGACGATTTTCTAGTGGAATTAGCTGTATTTCAGCAAAACTGTTTACAATTAATGATGATGGCGCGTTATACAATAGCGATTGTATTATTAAGCTTATCGTTCTCTATTTATTGTTCAGCTTTCTAACTGGTTTGTTGTTGTATATTTGTTGATTATGAGTTAAAAATTAATAAATCATAATCAAATAAAACAGTAAGGGGAAATTTTTTGGTAAATAAAATGAAAACAAATACATAAACAATCAAATCCTCTAACCGGACGTACGAATAAATTGATGATAACTACGTTTGCTGAATACTGCTGAATAATGTTTAATGAAACCATCATGTCTTACAATGTACATAAATATTAGTAAACAAAACATATATTAAATTGATTGAGTTTATAAGTGAACAGTCAATCAATAGAGCTACAACAATATTCGGTGGTGTTAGGAAATGCTGATATAATGGCTTAACCATAACATGTTTGTTCGCAAAGTAAATATATAAACTAATAATAAGTCAATATAAACACAAAAACATCAAACAAATACTTAAATCAACAGAGATGAGAGTAGCATTGGAAATAATTTATGTTGCAAAAACATGTTTGGCGGAAGAAGAAACAGAAAACAAGCTTAACATTACGAGACCATCTGGAAGAATATTCGTAAATCTGGTTAACACTGTTGGGGTAGAATGAACACAACAATAACCACAACAACAATAAAAAAAAAACAAAAAAAAAATATCAAACTACGTGATATGGAAAATATAAAATAGTGAGAACTGGAAAAGTAATATTGTTCTTTTATTTCCAAAAGTATTGTTTATAATAATCAGTGAAAACAATAACACTGTACTTTATACAAGCAATCCTGGATTTGTATTTTTTTTTTGTGTGTTAGTGGAACAGTTCGTTATATGGACAGAAATTAAATGAATGAAAAGTATAGTGTAATGAACGGCTTATAATTTGTGTCGACATAACGGACAATAGTACCATCTTTTACGAGTTCTAATATTAAAATAATAAATCAACAGGGTTGTCTCGGCTAGGCCAGACATCTATTTGTTTATTTTTTTGTTATTGTTGTTATTTACAATATTAATCAACGTTATGAACCATTAAGAAAACTTTTGGTTTCATTATAAAAAAAGTAATTGGATTTATGTAAGTTAGACGAGTCTTATTTTGTAAATCATTCTTACAATTTATTCACAACACCAACAACGATACTATTAGAAAAAAGAAAATTGTTCGTAATAAAAGTAATTTCTAATTCTAATTAATAATGTTATTACCATCTAGTTGTTGATATTCCAACTTATTTCTATGACATTTTCTCTACAATACAGATATATCGTATTAAGACTGGGTATTGGGTCTTTATTATGCATGTATATCCCTTTATATTCAATGGGACTAATTATTCCTAGCTTTATAGTTATATATCCCAACGGTTACATTTCCAATCCTTTTGAGAATCGATTCTGTTTCTGTGAATATGGAAACATTCGATGCTGAACTTGGGTCAATGAAAAGTACAGTGGTTGCCGATTATTGTGATCACATTTGATGTTATTTTTCAATTATACGTAAACATTTATAGACGAATAAAGTCTACCGATTCTAATCTTGGTTTCAGTTTGTTTGTGTAGTTGATGTGAGTCTGTTACATTTTTGTGATTACCACGATTAATTTTACAGCGAACAGATTAAATGGTGATCACTGTAAGAATCTACAATATTCATATCTGCAGGAATTTAATATATTTCGTAATAATTCGTAGATTGCTACTTTTGATGTAAATGGAAACTAATGGATTTACATGTGTGGAATTTTTAACTTTAGTTAAATAGATCCGTTAGATTAGTAACCACACATTTGGATACTTTTAGTCAGGAGAAATTCGGATTGAGGTCCTATCTTGCGTATGTTTTACGTTAAAACACGCAATTCTGGTGACAAATTGGGAATCCTAGTTAGTAATGCAATTGGTTCTGTGTTTATATCAAAATTGAAATCCTAAGGTTGTATCCTCGCTTCGAGTGTCAATTTTGGAAGTTATGTTACTGTACAACATAAAAAACGGTTTTATTAACATAGTAAAGCCTACCGGTGAAATTTTATTATTGTTGATTTGAAATTCGAAAACAATTGTATTTTTTTTTTTTAATAACATAAAAGACAATTGGGAGAAATATTATTTATTTCTAAACATGACCAATGTCGTCAACGGACAAGATCAATTTATTTGCTTGTCAAGTAAAGAGAACAATTCGTTTTTAATTGAAAACTGTCAAGAACTTGAAAAAGAAGTTTTTTACGTTCTCCCACTTATTGGCTGATTGTGAGTGAAACTATAAAAAAAAAAACAAATAACAAATTGTCAACTTACCTAATGGTATGTAGCATTGTTGTTCGAAACGTTCCCCAATAATTGCACTAAGTAATCCTAAGATAGCTTGAGGAAATTCGGTGATAAGAAACAACAATAATATAGCTAATAACATACTAGATGTCCGATCGGCTTGTTTGTTCTTATCGAGTTTTTTATTTAAAATCGGTCTCATCGATTCTGTTGTTATTGTCGTAGCTGCTGCCGATGTTGCTGTTGTTGTTTTATTATTGATGTCATTCAATGGTAGATTGGAATTTAATAATAATTTCCGACGACGTTTCGTTTCTAATAATACAGAAATTAAACGCCACGATAAATGCGTTAATAATATACATGGTACTAATTTCAAAACAACACCATAAATCCAAAAACTCACATATTTATAATTGTTACTAGTATAAATAATAACGAAAATCGGTTGTTTTGTTACAATTCCAGTAAAATTCAATAATTCATTCTGATCTAACATACGACCATTTGCATCACAACTTTGATTATATTCAACAATTTTTTGTGAAACAAACAACGGTGAACATATTATTGGACATACGATGTATGTCAAAATTATAACAAATAATGTACGTCTCACACTACACCATGTACGATTATTATGTGGATTTGTAATGGCAAAATAACGCCATATTGCTAATATTACAGTTAAACAACACGATATAAAATGGAAAATTTGACAGAAATGGGCATGGAAGAACATGAATGCCGCCCAATTATATGAATAATTCGTAAAATATTTACGATTTGAACTATTTAAATAACGATGAAATGTAAATGGTATATAATCTAACATAACTAATAAATCGGCAACAGCTAATCCTGTTAATATTAAATTTGTCGGCCAACGCATCTCTTTCGTTGTTAATACACAAATATTTAAAATATTTGCAACTGAACCAAATACACACACTAAGAAACTTAATGGTCCATGGATTTGTTCGTAACTTTTTGAAAAGTCTTTTAAATCACAGAAAGTTGTGTTTGTTGTTGTTGCTGCTGCTGCTGCTGCTAGTATTGTTGTTGTTGTGAAATTCGCCATAATTACCACAAATTTTAATTTGTTATCTATAAAATTAAAATAGACGCGTATCCATCACAAAATCGTGCAACAACCATCCTAACTGTTATATAGTTGGAGCGCTTATAAAGTTTTCCTCGAATATACAAGCTTTTGTTGCGTTTGGTAAGGATTTAGATTTTCGTAATATAGAAGACGGACGCATGCGTTCTGATTGAATACTAATAAAATTAACAGAATATTTATAATTATGATTATTAATTAGGTATAACCCATATTAATAAATATAAATAAAATTCTTTATTGATACGTTTATCAATAAACAAATTTTATTATCGTTTTTATTAAAATTTTAATCAGATAAAAGTTATATCTTTGTTTTTAATTAAATATATCCTACATGAATTTAGATTTCCTCTCATATCTGTTACAGACTTTTGCGTTGAAACTTTACTAATTTATTACTTCTATTAATCGTAGTGTCGATAGAAACGGAAATCCGAAAAAAATCGAAAGATGTAATTAAAAACAATTACTATAGAACGATATAAGAATTAATAGAATGGAAATAATTGTCTTATAAGCTTTGTGACAGTGATTATGTTACAAATAACGAAAAACTATAAATAAGACAAACAAAGAAAGTGTGTACAGATGGCAAATAACGGATGAAACCGACAAAAAAAAAATATATATGAATGAGAACCAAAAACAAAAACAACCAAAAAGAAAAAAAACCCGACAAGCTCGAATTCTGAATACAAATAGAGATATTTATAGTAAAAGTCGCTTATAACAACTTCCACAGGATGTCAAATATAATGAAGTTTTTTTCATGAAACCGTCTCTTCATTTTCTATATCCATCAAGTCATTTTGTAATAAGCGTTACAAAAGTATATCTGTGTAATTCGTTATAAGTGTAGTTGTTATAATCGTGTGTTTTTGTACAAATAATTAGAGCTGACGGTAAATTCGTAAATTGTGTAAAAATGGTGGATGCGCCGCTGCCGCACTTCAAGAATTCTTGGCAACACCTTCAAAGATTTTTGTTGTAAAAACATTTATTTGATTATTTAAACAAATTCCAATTTTAAAATATTTATAATGAATTTTAAAGTTATTATATGAACGAAACATACCGAATTAAATATAATTATAAACGATGGGTTTTCATAAAAAATTGTTTCATAAAAGAAAACATAACCGGTTGAAATATTGCTTTTTATATTTAAAAGTTTTATTTATATAGTAATTTATCTTACAAATATTTTATAAACACGACGAATATTTTGAGGTACAATAATAACAATCAACGGTATTTTATATTTCACCAACAGTTTATATTTTCGTTCACCAAGCCCACTGTTTTCAAAACGTTTATAGTCCAAAGGCGCTCTTGTCAGTATTAATAGTTCATTATTACAATACAAGGTTTTAAATTAGACGAATTATAAGAATAAAGCATTACCGCTTCATGTACTCCATTTTTGGCATTCAACTTAAATAGATCTATTTTCATTGTAAATTTCTTTAAAGATTTGTTTATATACGCAATTATCAATTTTGAACTTTGTTGAAATGACGTGGCACCATAATACAGCAAATATGATTTTAAATGGTGCCCCATGACCTTTAGCACTTCAAACCGAACCAACATACATAACAAATCAATTAAATAATAAACGTCTTCAGCTATGTAAATGATGATAATCGACAAATAAACAAATTGTAACATTTAAAGATATTTATAATGTAGCTAGTAGCATTGAATAATAATGTGTTACTTTTTTGATATTAACAATTCTGACGATATTATTAACAATTCAAGGTTGGATATGAATACCTTCTAATTTAAATCTCATAATTGTGTTTTGTCATAAATTTTATTATTTCATTGATGATCACCTCTATCCTTGGACTTTATTTTCACTATTTTATTTTTATTGAAATTTTTACAAATTATTCATAATTTAAACTTCATTATAATCGTTTTTGATCTTGTTGTTTTGTTGGTTTTTATTGCCGTTATTGTTAAAATCTCTTTAGAATTCTAGGGAGATTTCCTATAATCTAACAGATCTAATCTTGACACAAATCAATTAAATTTAAGTTGGAAATAGTTTAATTAAATGTAGATTTGTTTTCGTTTCTGGTTTTTTCTCTCTATTAGTGCCAGTATGTTTGAATTTAAATTTCTAAATAACGCAATATCCAAAAGGTCATGAACCCTTAAATGGCTTCGATGAAGAAGCCTTCAAGTAAGCGTTTTCTTTGACTAATTTATTACATTCAAATCCACCATCTTTAATGGTTGACATTTGAGATTTATCCGTTTTACAGAGACTTTTTTGTTTTGGAATATTAAAATAGGACATTTGTTTTTTTTTTTTTTTATTTGTCTTTAGAGACTGATGAAGACGGTTTTTGTGTAAAAAGCTATACGTATCATTGAGCAACGACGTTTCCGTTATATATGTATTTTTAAAATCACGGGTCGAATGATTTTTATAAATATAGCTTCCATTGGACGATTTTTTTGTAAATAAAACTTTATTAAAACTTGATTACGGTTAAAATGATTGGAAAACTGATCTGATTTATCTATTGAATTTATGTTGAGTGAAATAGTGAGATTGACAAGGAGCTGTACAAATTATAGATTTATACATGGGTCCGTTAAAAAATGACAAATGAAAACAGGCAGAACAGTGTTTTTTACTTAAAAGTTAGAATAAATAATGTTAGGAACAGCAGCCGTATACAAATGTAGACATTTTTATTAACTCAATGTTTATTGTTGATATTGAGTTAAAACTGATATCGCGGTCGTACTTGAACTCATGAATAAGAAAATTGAAATTCTATTTCTCTTGTTACTTTTTTGTTAAGATAAAAATTGAGTTTTGGCTTTGATCACCACAAAGCAAACCTCAAGAGAGAAGAATAGAACGGGTATAGATTATCTGGGACAGGAAGGTGTTTAGAAAGCTCTAGAGCTATGCTACAAACTGCCACATAACACATATATAGTTATTACCCTTTTTTTATCTGGCTACTGTAATGTTCGTTTACAAATTTATTGCAAGTATCAGCTTGGTCCTTTGCCTCCCAATATTGTACTAAGAGTGGATCAAATTCAAAAATCTTTAAACGGCTTTGAAGAAGGGAAAAATGAACTAAATAGTTCAGTTCATTTAAATATGTACGACACTCTGCCAAGCAGCGGCTACTGTATTTATACAAAGCGCGCCGCTCTATTAACAAAGTATCAAAGATCATTAAATTCGCTCGGCAAATATGTTTGATTAATTTGTTGAACAAAGACAGTCAAAGTCTAAACCACAACATTATTCGACAACAATTCCTCTTGGCGAATCAACAAATTTGCTAGAGAATCCATCAAATTTCGTACGTTTGATAACAATGCTCTATCTTAAGTTGCAACTCGATCCTCAATTACTAATCCTAAATTTACTGTAAGGCTGAAGTTAGATGAGTGTAAAAAAAAAACAACAACATGAATGTGCGTCATTACATTTGGTTGTAGAAGCAGCGAATTTGAGTTGAGTGTTAAATGGATATACAACGACCCGCATAAAACTTTACAACTTTTCTAGACAATCAACTGATAACGATAAATAAATATTTTTTTATAATCATGACAATCAATTATGAACAATTTGTTTATTATCACAAATATAACAATTAGTGATAATTAATCTACATGTAATTAAAGTCATCTGTGCCCAATCAACATATGGTGAACAGTTAATACAAGCTGATAACAAATCAATGATTGTTACAGATTTTTCACCAAAACAAAGCGTTCTCTTTTTCATCATCAGACAGAAAAAAAAAAAATAAAGTGAAAAGTTCGCTGAACCAATGGAGGAAACTTGATCGTACAATAAGTCGGCTATCATCAATTTTATTCAAATGAAAACAGTTTAGTATCGTTATTTTATTATAAGTTGACAAATTGAAATAAGAATAAAGCAATAATGGTGTAATTTTATGGCAAAATTATATCAAGCTTTAATGACAACTGTCGACTGTTCTTCCTGTTGCTTGAAAAACCTTGAAACTTTTCTAGAAGATAATTTGAAAGTTAAGAAAGAAAGTTTCGTTTATCTTTTGTATACGGTGGATTCATCCATTATTTTGTTTATGAAAATTTGAATCTCATTTCGCATGAAAGCAAAAATATGGTTTAGTATAAAGTTGCGAACCTTTTTTTTCTTTCTTTAGAAATGAATTAAAGTGGCCTGTAGAGTACTCAAGGGGCTCCTAAATTATTAAGCAACATGCCTAATAGGTTACTAATTTGTAACGTTGTTAGATGAGGTGGCTCCGCAATTTACTTCCATGAAACTGGCTTAACCCGCCCCTAAACACCTTCTATCACAGCCTAATTGTATATAACGTACTCTTTGAGGGTTAATTGAATATGGATATTATTGAGTGCTACAAAAACAGGGCATACAGTAACGTTTATTGAGGGTCGGAAATATTATTTTCGTTTTACATTTGCCTTATTTCTCATTTCTCAAATATACTCCAATAAATAAAGAGACAAAACGACAGTTTTAAGGACCGCATTTTGTACTTGTTCAGCGTTTTTTTATCTATTAGCGTCTACCGTAACGCTAGTGATTTTCCTCAACATTATTGAAGTCCATTAGAGGTTTTTACAATTTAGGAAAAGGTCAACTTACAACTTAGAACCCTTTTATATAACTAGCGAACCTGTATGATGTTTAAACAGTTTATGTATGGATTTAGACTGAAATAGATCAAAGAAATCTGTAATGTTTACGTCTATTATTTATATTCAAAATATTCTTTGGTGAATTAAAGAAACTTCACGGTTATTATTCATTGCTGTTTTTTTTGCGTTTCATTTGACTAATTGATCAAAATTTCATGTCCAATTGCTTCATATCTACAGGATGCTTGAAAGAAAACAAAATATGTTTCTAAGACTTTGGCTATGACTGTAGGCGAATACAAGTTGTATTTCGATAATCTTCTTTGAGCGTAGCGTTGTTTTATTATTGTTCTTCAATTTTTGTCTTTCAATTTCTGGTCTAATTCCTGTCTAACTTTTAATAGGCAACTACACCGTGATACAGCAGCCTGTATATTGACTGATTTCTATATTTTTAGTTACGATTTATTGAATTGAGCTGTATTTTTAGTTTCCCTTCCTCATTCGCGATATTAATAACTGTCAACATTAATTCAATCGGTTGACATTTATTGGTGATTTTTATCAGAAATGCTTGTCACCTATCGCTGACAATAAACAACAGAAATACACATTCATAGTTTATTACGCGAAGTTTTTGCCAAATTTCTCTCGATGTTCGTTTGTTTTTTTTTAGAACTCCCGTCTGTTTTAAAATTGTTTCAATGGGAACGAACAACAATAAGACGACATTTTTGAACCTACTAAATTAGTAAGTAAGATGCAGGTGTTTAATTAGATTTAGACAAGACCTTTAATAACCTTAAAGAAAACAAAAAGACGTTCGACCGAAAAGAAAGAGCATTATTTATTATAAAGATCTGCTGGATAAATGTATTTTTCCAAAAGGTTAATATGTAGGTATTTCGAAATGATCTTTCAGTTAAACAACATAAAAGAAATGTTTCTACTTAATCATTTCTAAGACTTCAAAGTAACAACGTGAATTTTTATTGATTGTCTTTGAAAGTTTCTACTTGTTTCTTTCATTTTTCTGCGAAGATCCAAGAAAAAATAAAAATTAATGAACAAACAGGTAAACAGGAACATGAATCAATCAAATCTTTCTATTTGATTTAATTCGTAAATTAATGGAAAGACTGTCAGCATCAGCTTTGTAAGATATTAATTATCACCATGAGGCGTTTAATTAAATATATATAAAGGCACCATGGAATGTATCTAGTGATAATTTATATAATCGATAACAGATCATCCGTACCTATTCTAGATTATGGATACATTTTCTAATGATAACCTTTCAAAGGGTTTGTAGATGATTAAGCTAATAGAAGTGGAATGATTAGTCATGATGATAAAGCCGTCCCAATTTTATTAAAATCTGATTATATTATCCATCAAAATCAAATGCAAATTTTGTGATATAGGAAATGTCAAATGGTAATTAATGTAAAATCGTTTATCATTTCAAAAATGAAATCAGTAAAAATTAATTTGTTCTCTTTGTTTCTCATATGAATTGTTTGTGGTGATTAAAATTTGAATTTTATAATTTTTCATTTTTATAACTGTGGATCATCATTTATCAAACATTACAGTACTGTGCAAGTTTCCCTATAAATTATTCACTGTCAAAAAGAAAACTCTAATGTCTTTATAAGGAAACGATAAAACAAATGGTCGAACTAAATTTTAGCAGTTTACTTGTCTTCAATAAATAAAAAGAGCTTTTGTGGCTTAACTACAAACTTTAATAAACGACAAAAATGTGGTTCTTTTTTTTGAAAAAATTCCAATAGCATGTGTAGCTTCGCACCATCTAAACCGAAATCTTCAAAACGAAATTCCTGCAACATAGAAAACATTAACGTTTTAAACATTTATCGAAAGATGTCGCTCTTAAAGTAGCTTACAAATCGACTGCAGGAAAACCTTAATTCATAATTTGGTAGATACCAAAAACCCAATTATTGCGCTCCAAATTCGAATTATAGCGATTTTAAAGGATTTGAAAATGAAGTAACCCGTGTTATCAATGACATAACTAATGAGTCAACCTTACAAGGCGGAAAGTTCCGAATTTAATGATTTTTGGTATATACCTACATAGATAGAGAAACTCATTCTAACAATAAGTGACACGTATTACGCCGTTTATGCACTTTCTCAAGCTTAAGGCAGAAATTAGGGACTGAAGTTCACGCTGCAGAATCAATTTTTACCCAACAGATCGAAAGCGGCTCGATATTATGTTGCATAAACCAATTTTACCCCGTTTCTTCCCTATGGCTAAGTTTATAAAACTAGAACTTTGTGTATGAACTGCAAGTTCCTAATCTGTTTTTGAAATTTTTTATATATTCGATAAATAAGGGTGAAACACGTATTTAGAGATGAAACTTTGGGGGTGAATTTCGACTACATTTTAAACAATATTGAATGTACTTTCAAAAATAAAACGCAACCCTTAAATAAATTTTCATTTATTTTTTCCATTTAAGAAAGATCTTATCATCATTTTCACTCACAATTTATTCATCTTGACCAAAAAAAATATAAAATTAATTTGTTAGATAGGTACTATATACCTAGATAGATATAGGTAAGTAAAACAAGCTATTTTTCATTCAATGTACATTATACAAATCGTATGTGTGTCATTTGCGGGGAAATTGAAAAAAGTGACGATCAAGACCTGCTTGAGTCATATGCTAAGGAGCTGGACGATGAAAACCTAATTAAGAGAGGACGTATTTAAGGTGCTCCAATTGATGATAATAACAACCAAATTGACGTGATTTGGGAACTCAAAACGTTATCTTTTTAGGATGGAGATTTTGTTTGGTGCAAATATTTGCTTGTGGTCTATATGTCACCATTTTTTATCTTTATTCATAATTAACGCAACTATAGTTGCGTTAATTATGAACATTGTCCATTATAATGGACAATGTTGATTTACAATAGCGGACAAGCAATAACCCGACCCGATGATTCTTGCTTTTGGTTCTGGCTAAGCTTCCACGGAAACTGTGCGCCAGCTTTCAAGACTCCTGAAATTAGGTTACATGTAAGCGGTTGAAAACTATCTTTTTGTCACAACCAGTTTGTTGTAATGATTTCCGTGGCGTTTCGCGATCGTTTTTTCGGAAAATAGCTTCCAACCTTTCTTCAACGGAGCATCCAAAGAAAAGAGTGTCATTTAAGCTAAAATCATACCCTCTAAACTAAATTCCATAACATTTCAGAGAAAGTCTTCCTGATAGCTAGAGAGAAATTTGGGAATCAATAGTTTAGTAACGTCTTTTTTGCTACTATAAATGTACGGGAACATTCAAAAGTTGCTTATTGTTAGACGTAGAAAATGATGATTAAGCACACAGTCAACCAGAAAAGGATGAAGTGAAAAGGAAGGTAGACCATAGAGTTATTTTAAGGTTTACAGCTGGTGCTACAAACAAACGATATAAGTGATGTTTTTGCATTTAGAACATTGAAAGTTATTTCAACGAAGAAACTCCTCGTTTGAGAGTTATTTTGTGAGAAGAAATTATCTAAAGAAATTGAGTTGACCTGCAGCAAACCCTAAAAGCCTTAGGCAATGGCATAAATATTTTTTCAAGAAGTAGACGACATTTTACAAACAAAAGATCAGTTGAAGGAATGTCAGCAAATATGAAGATAATAAGCGGTTTTTTTCCAACTGTTCTACTTTTTATTTTGAAGATACTTCTAGAATACAACAAAAAAGTTGTACGTTAATTGTTACTAATTGAATTTTCTTCGTCTTCCGGTCCATTATTGTACCCAAAAGAAAACTGTTGAATAAACAAAACAATTGATAATGTTTCATGCAAATCAATAACCTGTTTACACTTTACACACATCTAATACGACTAGTTTAGTAAAAGTTAGTAGTAGATGCATCTATAAAGTGTCGTTTCCATTTCGATGGTCTGACATCTTGACTGTTGACATTCTTTTGCAATCATAAAACAATTGTTGATTCAGAATAAAGTAACAAGAATATATCATCAAAGATAGAATACATTCACCTCAATTCTCACACATGTTTCTACATTTATTATGAATATCACTGGAAAACTGAATAACTAAGCAGTTTTCATAAAAAAAAAAAACAATCACCAACGATTGTTTATTAGTTCGAAAATACAAATATTTTAAGGTGTGTTGAGATGAATATTTTTCTCTAATAAATTTTTATTGATCTGTCCAATAGATAGAGATTTTCACCATTAGAAATCACGACGACGCTAAACAAGCTTTCAAATCGATATTTATGTTAAAAATTAAATAATAATTTCCCCGTTTCCTTTTTCCGTAATTAACGATTCCAAACGTTTCCTCTAAATTTTCCAGACATTGTTATTTTTTTTTATATTTGCAATATAAAAGTACGTTTCACGTCTACCAGAAGAAAAAAAACAAGTAACGTGTAGATGCCTCAAAGGCATTATATGTTGCTGATGAAGAATGAAAGAGACCAGAAGAGAGAATTACCTTGAGGCTGTGAGTGGACCACTTGAAGATCAATGAGAAAATTTACTTTTTCTTCAAATTGAAGACGAAAAAAAAAACGATTTTTATCCCTAACTTTCCATTATTTTTCCCCAAAAACTTATCAAAATGATTATTTCTAAGAGATCGTGGTTAGATGTAGTTTATAAATTTCTAATTTTATCAATTTTTACGATAAAAATTTGATAATTCGACAGATCACCCAGCCTCAATCAATTGTAAATCTTGTTGTACAAGAAGTATGTTAGTATGCCACAACTGGTTGCTTTGGTTTTTGAAGTAAAATTTCTGTAGAAGATTCAAACGACGACAACAACAATCCCACTTTAACAACAATTCTGAATCAGTGGCAGTTGTTGTAAAAGTAAAAGAATCATCATTTAGTTTATCGTCTACTCTGTATTCATGTTGTAGCTGTTGTTGATGTGATTTTAAAGATATTTTTGTTTGAGAGAAGAAAGAACGAATAATGCGAGATTCTGGTGGTGATCGTATACGGAGAGAACGAACATCTCCAACAAGTCCACGTTTAATATTGCGACGTGTTTTATTGTTATCAGAAGGGCGACAATTTCGGGAAGCGGCAGCTGTTTTACAAAAATTAAATTGTAATAGTATTGCCGCAGTTGCTGATGAATTACCTTTAGATTTATTGGTTGAAGGCTTACCACATTCTGCACAATTATTAGAAACTTTATTTAATAAGTAAGTAAATGCAATTCCATTAATCAGTTGCGTGTTATAGAATCATTATCCTATCAATTTCTTCATGTCTTATTACAACTGTTGTGTTAAGCATTATAAGTGATTAAACAGCATATAATTAAGCGTTTAATATTTCAAGTGACTCACAATTCAGTTCGAACTTTATTGTTATCATTGTTCTGATTACAATACGATTTTATTATCTCGATTAACAATCAATTCTAGTACAAGGAACAAAAGAATGTTGATGGAAAATTTACACAAGAGGTCTATTAAAAATAATTTACGTAAATGTGGGAACAAATTTATTCTCTTCCAATTTTTTTTTTTGTTGAATAAATATAAACAATAGTCTTTTATAACCACAATTTCTAATTAAAATCGTGTTAATTCAAACAGAATTCTTGTAGACTCTTGTAGAAAATGGGTCATTTTTTTCTGTATAGCTTTTATTGATTTTCAAATAGAAATTCAAAGAGTAAATAAGCGTGAAATTTATAAGTTATTTTGTGTTAATGTTTCACTTGTTTTGAATAATTTTCATACATTATACACTATACGCTTCATAAATCGCTAATCAATAACGAGTTAACACAGGAAAATCATTGATCCTTGATGATGTTTACCGCATGTAAAACAATCCATATTTTCACGTTTCTTAGCTGTTTAAAAAGAAGAAAGAAACAGCTACGGAATCAAGTCTACGATAATTCCTTTATTATAATCAAAATGTGGGGCTACAAATTATTCGTTTATTTAAGAGAGTTTATGAATTTAATAAGCGAACAATTATCAATTGACGATGACATAAATTGGTAATTAAATTTGATAACACTATTAAGTATGCAGATTTCTTCAATCGTTCGACGTTAACCTATGCAGTACTCAATCAATTTAAACAAAACTCTAAAGCTATCTCATCTTGAATTTGAAACTAAATTAGAAACAGAATGTTGGACTTTATTTCGGTTACATTTGAAGATTAAATCATCTACCTGAGTTAACTGTAGCGTATAATAGCGGGAAGGAAAGTGATGCTTTTTCACTATCAACAACAGTTTTCCTCCGATTGATGTTCACAGTTAACGCGAATACAGTATAGATTTACCCTCTAGAAGATAGGTTCGTATATTTTCAATTTGTTCATACATTCTTTCGTACACGCCATGAAAAAGAAATGAAATAGAAAAAGCCTTTCAGGAAGCTTTCCATCTACTTCCCTCGACAGCTATAAAGAAATTTTCAAATAAAACAGTTATATTGGATGTCATCTAAATGCGAAAAAGACAAATAGAATAGAGAATTTTCTTGTTGTGTGGTGATACAGTGGTCGGGTTTAAAGGTTGAAATTCGATTGGATTCTAATTAAGGTGATCACTTGACCAACTGTACGTTTCATTAAATATTTTGATGCGATAGATGAGGCTATGTAAGATTAAACGTCTGTATAGAGAAAGTCTTAAGTTTGATTAATGATCTATTACGTGCCCCGATTGTAAAGGTCGTTATAAGAAGAGGAAATGCCGACTGTACAGAAACAAAATACGCATCAATCGAGGTAGAAGACCGCGTATCACTCTATCTCTTGTTGGGCAGACTTTATGTACCGTTCTGTACTAGCCTTAAGGTATCTACTGTCGATACTCTAATCTAATGGTTCGTATAGGTGAAATCATCGAAAATTGAATCTTCTTTAATTATTGCATCCCAGATGGTTGATTATAATAGAAAAAAACTATAATTATAGATCGAACATACTTTCACCGGACTTTTAATTAATGTTGCCGAAATTGTTATCCTGTTTTTTTATTCTAAAATTTCACAAACATCGCTATTTAATTTTTATTTTTTATAAATACAAACTCATCATCATCATAATCAATTTTTTGATTGATTGAGGTCATGGTTTATATTTTGGATAATTTTAACTATAACCAGATTAAGATTAAAATTAAAGAAAAACTACAAATTTCAAATTGAAAGTAAATCGATGTAGATAACGGATAAATTAGAAAGGACACTTCCAATCATAAATCAAAGACAACACATTCAAAAATATCAACAGATGCAATAAAAAAAATGTGACAACAAAAAAATAGCCACATTTTCTAGAGATTAAAGAACGAAAATTTATGCAAATCAACTTTCGTCGTTGGTAATGAATGACTGTTTCTGCCAACAACAACAACAACAAAAAAATAAACAAATAATGGAAAGAAAGCATTTGAAATTAAAATTCAAAATGTTTATCTGTTTACAACACAACTGTTATGTGTGTACATATGAACTCTGACTTTATAAAAAGTCCACTATAAGAAAAAGAACATTGTCCAATGTTTACAGTAATAATAATAGCAACAATAATAATTTACATATCGTACTAGAATAACAGTTCTGAATTGTTGCATGGAACAAGAAACAATTACTTGATTGAATTCCTCTGTGATTTATTAAAAATACTAGAACACAACTTTATGCTAACAAACCAAAATTAGTGTGTTCCATGCAAACATAGATCTCGATCTCTGTCTCTATTTCGATATAATTTCAAATAGTATAAAGAGCGATCGAGATCAAGATTCAAATTTATAAAGCATAAACTAGAAGTGATTCCAGACATTTCATAAAAACCAATTATGAATAAACCAACCCACATTTCACTAATTTCTAATTTTGTTTAAACACGACAGATGTTCTTCATGTTAACTTAAACAACACCTTAACATGATTGAGCATTTGACGGTTTTGTGTTTTAATTACTACTTTTAGTACTTGTTTACATCTAATTGGTTTATTATATCCCACAGGTTAATAACATCAGGTCAAAGGCCGAATTTAAATGCTGAACAAGTTATCTGGCAATTAGTTAGATTGTTTGCAACGCACGAAGATCCAACACTTAAAACGAAAGTTGTTGGTTTAGCACGTACCCTACTTGAATATCAACCAGATTTCCATCGATTATTATCGACAAGGAAGAAAGCTTTAGAACAGGCAATACAAGGTATTTATTAGAATTTTTCGCAAAAATATTTCCATTATTTTTTTCCAGTTTTATGGAACTAGAAAGTATAACTACCTCTAGCACAAAGTAGATTTATTGTTCATTGTTTTCCGATGGGAAGATCTCGTTTTGATATGATTTAAAAAATTCACTAGGAAATTGTATTTTATAAAAAGAAAACTAACCGCTTACAGCTATTTTACAACCGGATAAGAATTGTAATAAATTATAGCTGTTAGGCTATCAAAACTGTCAAGTATTGTAAATTATGAAAATTAGATATGTATTCAGTTAAAATGACACATATCCACTTATTTTTCAATTTCATTTCAAAATGAATTCATAAAATTGAAAATTACACACAATGTATAGGCAACCAATAATACGCTAAAGTCCGGATCTTGTTTCAGGATTAGGCTGTCATGGTTTAACAGCGGACGTTAGTGGTCTCACACATCTCCATGTTGCTATTAAAAGTGAATTACATCGTCATATTGATGCATACAAGAGTGCATTACATCGTTTAGATGAATTAGGATTAACATCAACTGATAATAAACGTCCAGTTGATGCTTCACACCAAAGATTATTATCATTACATCATAATGATGTACAACAACGTTTAATTGATAATAAAACCCTATTAACAATACTTGATAAACCTGATTTGAAACAATTATCACCATTGATTGAAACATTAGCTGCTAGAGTACAGAGTGATAAAGAAGCATTATTCTGTGTTACACAAATCAAAAGGTTTATAATTTTTTGTTATCAATCGATTTTTTTTTTACAATACTGATAAAGGATTGTATTGATTGTAGGCTACAACCGGTGAATGATGATAAACCGGTAGCAACTTTATTGATGTCGTTTTCGAAGGGATGTGGCGCCCTCCTGGAATTAATGCAAGTTCCGGAGAGTCCTTGCCACAGTGATGGGTATCATTCAGGTTCAGAAAATGATAATGAAGGAGGGTAAGTTCAGTGGCATCCACTTTAAACTAACAGTACCTATATTAATATTGATTTTTGACAATGTTATTAAAAGGGTAGATAGTTGATGTGTGTATGTGAATTCTAGAGGAATTCATGCATATGTGAAATACTGATAAATGCAATATGCTGATTTTCATGTTTATCAATGAGTTAGGGGAGTTTTATTGCTTTAGTTCGTGGGATGCTTTTATTCACTATGGGGAGTTACTGTAATTTTTTTTCACTTAATCGACGTGCCATCCGTTAACGTTAACCTGTAGAAGGAAAACTGAGTTCGTAGACATTTCCGTGTTTTTGTGGTATTTTATCGGGAACGTCTGAGGAAAAAACGTTCAAAATTCCATATACTCAACCACAAAAGACGTCATTGGTGATAAATTCTAGTAGTTGTTGAGTTAAATTAGTTTTGCTTGCTAGGTTTGTAACAACAATAAAAATAAATTTAGAAGAGATTTTCTTTACTTCAGCTTACCTCATTGGTGCATCAAGTCGGGGATGTAGACAATAAAGTAGTGCATCTTCTGCTGAGCATTTCGAAGATCAACTATAGTGGATTTATGGTACTTTAGGATTGTTGTGCTTAACTAAAGTACAATAGTTGTATTGTAAATACTCCGATCATCCCTTTGTTAAGTCGAAGCACTAGGGAGTTTGAAATTTACTTCTTGTATCCTAAGAAAAATTTAATTATATTCTAGTATCAGAACAAATAGATTGGCAAACTATAGAACATCAGATTTGCGTTTAGACCTCTTCTCGGCCTAAGTATACAAATGAAAATCGGATATTTCGTACATGAATAAACATGAATGAGGGTGGGTGTACGTTTTTCATGCAGTGGTAACAAAAAACTCTGCACAAGCTCCTGTTTGTAGCTAGTCCTATAGACGTGTCTTTTTGGTTGATCGTTAACACCGTCCAGTTTATTCTTCAAGTATCAAAATTCACCCAGGAAGTATTTTTAAAAAGCAAAAATTCAAATTAAGAATACTAACGAAGATTATGATTGGCTCAAATTTTGGTCAGGTTATTGCAACATTAATGGAGCTTCAAGTGGCTTATATAGGTGGACTTTGGCCAAGAAGAGGGCTAAGCACACAAATTCGCGCCACTTGTACGCCACTGCTTTCATTATAATAACATTTATTAGTAATTTCTACAACAGTATCCTTGAAACAACCCTTAAAAGCATAGAGAAACCGGTTAATGGATATTGTACGTAAAACTATTTATTATTTTCTATTCGTCTTTTAGTTTCTGACATATCCAACGATACTACCACTTCCAGTAAGTGAATTGTTATGTTACGCAATTTCATTAAAATGAAACAATTGAATCTTGTATTAAATTGTACAACAACTCTAAAAACGAAAATAACAAGAAATAACCTTGTTGCCTAGAATTAAAACACCTAAATCTTGGAACGATATGTAAATCTACTTTATTATGGAGGAAAAAACCAAAGATTGTCTCCGATTTTTCTAGATGTTATAATTTTGATAACCCTCTAATTCAACTCTCATTCGTCTACTTTCTATGGTAGAATAATCTAGAACTTCAAAGACATACTAGAATTTGTTAATTAGTTTATAACAAGCTAATAAGTTGAAGTTAAATTTGAGTGTCTTTGAAGTATAGTCAATGTAAAGTTAAAATTCCATAGTAGATAATCCAGCCAACAAGTTTGAAAGTTTCAATACGAACAAAGTGCCTAATTAAAAGACTGACATACTTATTCCTTCAACTTAATTACAATGTTATTACACAAAATTTTATGATAGGAAAGTATTATCAAGACGACAATAATGATGGGAAAATGTTCAAATTTTAATCAATTCGTAAATTATTAACGATATTTTCTTATTTTTTCTTTTTTTTTACAGAAGAGAGGCTGTCGATCGTTATGGTCGTCTTTATTATCAATCCCGTCCACGAGCTTTAGAAGCTTTAGATTCTCTACCCGAACTGATACATGCAACACAATTGAAATCGAAAATTTTATTCTCTGTTGTTGTTGTAAGTTTTGTAAAATAAATTTTTGACTTAATTTTTGAAAAAAACAAAAAAATTTCAGTTATCTTTCAGGATTTGTAAGAGTTTACGTGAAACGAAAATACGTGAAACATATAAAAATTTACATTTAGATAATCGAATCAATTTACAAAATTTACGTGATGAAATTATTAAAAGTTTATCAGCAACATCGGAAACATTTCCATTGATAGATGCTGAAAATCAGATACGTACACTTGTTTGTGATACATTAAAAGAATATAAATGTTTAGATAACTGTACAGCTTTACGCAGGTTATTTTCACAATTTCTTTTTTTTTTATATATACATAATAAATAAAAAAATTAAATAAATAAATAAATGTTGATAATTACAGATATGTAGCTGAAGTCACACGAGTCACATGGTTTCTAGTGAATCAATTACCACCATATGAATTAGATACAGATTTTCAAACATCTGTAAGATTTCAAAATGAAAAACATCAACGTCATCATACAGCTGATCGTACAAATGATATGATAAGATCATATCTATGGCCGGCATTAATTTTACAAAATAATTATGTTTATAAAGCTGTTGTTGTAACCGGTGGTACCTGATTGTTTCCTATTTTATTCCAACAATTGCGTTCA
>JAZBGY010000431.1:0-13177 GCA_037414755.1 Lydus trimaculatus | reverse complement strand
GCAATTATTTAGCTTTGATAAGATAACACATACATAAATGAATAAATCTGATAAAGACTATTATTGTAAATATTGTAGAACGTACAATAAAATTGTTTATATTTTTTTTTTGTTTCCATATTTTTTGATAGAAAAATGTTCATTCATTATCCTGTCCTTTATGAATACTTTATTTTAACCTAATTATTGTTATTATTAATATCATTATTATTATTATTATTCTGTACACGTCAATTGTTTATTTAATTGTTAATAAATAATTCTGTACAATATCATTGTACTGTTGTTTTTTCCAATTATTATTATCGAATTAACTTTTTTTTTTATAAATATATATAGTGAGTGAGATTGCGTGATAACAACAATAGATTAAAACAATCGTATGACGACTATTGTAAAGTTGTACAATCTGTCTTTGTTTTAATATAAAATATTCTTCATTGTCGTACACAGAACTGGTCGTTATAACAATTATTATGGACAAAGTTTCAATATAGTTCTACTATTATTAAAGTTTATTGAATATAATACAGTATGTATATAGGAACACGGCAAGTAACAACACTTATAATCTCAATAATTTGTTAAATATTTGTGTTAAATTATAATTTAATCAATTTATTATTTGATTGGTTATAATTAAATGTAAAATTTGAATCTGTTACGTTGGATTGGCTATAATAATAGGGGCGCTGCATTCACATCAACCGCTCCGATTATTGGTTGGAAAATAAAACGCGAGTTTGATTTATCCTCAAAAATTCAGCATTTTCACCAATTAATCTAAGTTTATTGCTTGATTGGTTGGAATTGAGCGCGAAATTGACATTCTGTACACTGATTGGTTGTAAAGAACCGCAAAGTTTGAATGTGTTGTCTTTATTGGTGCGTTTTCACTCTCTGTATACAAGATGTCACATAAAAATCTGGGACATTCACCATTCTTACGTCAATTGTTAATTGATGTATAATTGTTGATAGATTTTTTTAAATTCACCAAATATATTTTTTGGGAAAAAAAAACAAATAATTTTTGGTGGTTTTTGAGATTTAATAAGGCAAGTGTGGTTTGCCTTAGATGCGGCGCCACTGTTATGGTTATGAAAATGGCCTGTCTGGTATGTTGTTTGGCGTTGATTTTCCGCGCATCTACCTCGTGTAAATCGGGTATATATATATATCGTCTATATGCGTGTATATGTGTGTGTTTAGTTCAACATTCGTCCACCAAATTCATGGCTGTTATTGGTGTGGCGCATATAACACACGTTGCACAGACGCGTGTTTAACGCACTCACACACACGGTATTTCTCTTATATTGTTTCTGTGTGTTTTTTTTGTTGATCTGTGTGTCTTTAAGAGATCTTTGCTTTTTTCCCCCATAAAATTGGTGTAAATGTAGTGATTTTTCCTGTGTTTCTGTGTAAATTATGTTCATTAATTAATTACTAATTAATAGTCTTTTTGTTATAAAAATAAAACAAAAACAACGATAAGTAATAAATTCATTCTTATAAATTCTAGTGTGTTTCATTTTTAAATAAATAATAACTTTGTGATTAACATAAGAGAGACAACAACAAGAAAACGTTGAAGACTACAAAAAAAAAACAGTATTAGAAGACACACCCCGAATAGCGCCGCGACGGAAGTGTCTCTCATACCCCGGAAGAGTGGTGGCGTCGCAGCATCCCCTCTATTTGGAGGGAGCTACACACACACACACACACACACTTCACATATATACATATAGACGCCGCGGGTTGTATTATTTGCTATAATAGCAAATATTAGCTAGCAGCAGCAACAGTAGCAACAATTATAGTGCCACTGTTGCCACTGCCAATAATTTATTAGCAACCCCGCCAATCCCTTAATGGAAACGGGTCGTCTACGGCCCGATCTGCCGGGTAATAATAACAGCCATCAAACTGGAACTCATGGAATTAGAGAATATAGTCGCCAATACGGTTTATTTAAAAGCGAGAGAGGGTGAGTTTATTATTAACACACAAAAATAAAAATAAATTAACAACACTGGATTATTCTTTTTTTTTTTTTTGTTTGTTTTTGTGTTTACAGGCGGCTCCGATAGTAATAAAGGCAAAAGTAAAAAGTGGCGGAAAATCCTTCAATTTCCTCATATCTCACAATGTATCGAACTTATCAACAAAATCGGTAAGTTTGCCATTTGTTTAAACAAATAGAATTTTACATTTTGATTACAAAACATTATTAAAATAATAAAAAAAAAAATACAGACTTGAACTTGAACCTAACGGTAGAGAAAGTGAGGTTATGTTTCATTTAAAAAAAATCTATTATCAAACAGTACATAGAATAAAAAAAATATCCCCATTTGATTCATACATCCAATTAACGAATTTAATTAATAAATTAAACATATTTCTGATTATAAACGATTTTATATTAAATAAAATCGGACCCAAGTAGGCGCTGATTATACAGGCCGTCCCAACGAATCTTAATCCTAAATAAAATGAAAATAATCACTAATACCCCGATTTATTACTTGTAAATTTGTATTAATTGATAATTTCTAGATAAATAATAGTTAATTTACTCTATTATCAGTTATTATTACAATAATAGTTGAATAGATAACATGTACGTTTTTATTGGGATATACTGTAGAATCTAACCACAAAAATAAATAATTCGAAAATTTAAACGGGAAAATAATCAAATTATCGATAATTACAATCAATAAAATAAGAAACTTTTTGTTTAAATATTGAATGTTTATATTTAAATCGAAATATTTATTAAAATTTCTATGAACTAATTGACCGCAATTTTATCAAATAAATAATAATAATAGATAAATTATTTGTTTTTCTATATCGCTATATTACAATTATTTATGTCTAATTTATTGTAATCATAGTCAAGTATTTCTTAAATTATCCATTTGTATGAAACTCGATTTTTTTTTTTTTTTTGTAAAAGGGATACCAAATAAACCGACAATCCTGACCTGTTTTAATTTAACATTATAGTAGTACCAAAATGACTTGACTCAGTAGAATGTATTGACAATTCTTCTCTATTAATCAAAATTGCCATGAATTGTGTTTTGTTACAATTTGTCAGTTGCTATAGCGACCAACAGTTGTTTTTAATAATGTATGGCTAACTATGATTATTACATTTAAAACGATTATTAATAATAAATGTTTCATTAGGTATGTTGTTGTTGTTGCTAGGAGATGTAGAGGAGATTAAAATTACATTTTGAGAAGCGCATAATTCGATTAGATTGATTGATGATGCTGACAGAATTACATCTACATACCGTAGGCTTTAGGGGTGGGGGGTAAAAAGGTATCCTTACAGTCTGTCTAATTGCACCATTGCAACATTTCAGAATAATTTACAAAATTGTTGTTCTTATCAGAAAACTTTCACAAGAATTTCTTCTCTTGTTTTTCGTCGACAAGGTTATTTTTAATGATAAGTTATTTATTAATTTGAAATAATAGTGTCCCCATCTTATTATAATAAGCCTTTTAATTATTATATTCACATCAATCATTTTTAATGGTAATATTCAATGTTAAACATGATTTTTGTGCTATAGTCGTTTGACGTAAATTAGCTATTTATTATTATCGTTATTATCATTATTATTATTATTATTATTGTGATTTTGAAATTTAAATTGTTTTGGTTGTTATTTCACATTAGCACAAGGTAAAAGTGGGCAATTAAAAAAAAAACAAGTAGGAGTAATAATTTAAATACGTAAATGAGAATATCATCATCAAGACCAACAAATTATGTTACACGCAATTTTAATTGATTTCAATAACATAGAAAAAACAATCTTATTGTATTCTCTCTCTTTCTATTTCTTTCTGTGTGTTTAATTTTCTATATACAGTAATAACAATGGATCTAGGCTCATAGGGAAAAAACAAGCATCAACCAGTTCTAAAAAATAAGTTGAAATGAGATGGAGAGAAACACCCCCTGACCGCTCATCTTCTCTTCATCTCACTTGAACTTACTTCCAAGCCATAATACTGGTTAATGCTTGTTTTCCCACCTATGAGGCTATAGATTCATGTTTGTTTTGTTCATAATTCCCATATTGTATACGAATTTTTGGAATTTCGAATATGAATAGAAAAAGAAAACGAATAGATGGCATTCCATTAGACTTGTTTATTGGCTTAGAGAGATATACAGAGTGATTGTTGAACGGAAATTTGATGACGTTAAATAATAATAAAAATTGAAGGTCTTGTAATATCAATAACGGTGTCTAATCAAATTGTGTTAAACTTATGGCTCTTGAAAAGTTGTAAGTAATTATAAGTTATTTTAAATGTATGTAACTCTGAATAGCGGCAGGGGGGAGTGTAGCCTACCACTTTTAGAGACAGATAGCTTGTGGCGGGGCAGTCTTATTCTTTCTAACTGATCGTGAGTTAGTGTTGCTAGGTAGCTACGGAGTGAAATCAGTAAAACCAACCGATAAAATTCGGTAGATTGTAGTAGTATACCGCAAAAATCATCGAAATAGGTACATTGCTGGAAAACAAGCATTAACTGATCTTATAGCTTACAAATAAGTTGAAGTGAGATGGAAACAAAACACGCGGTCAGATGGTGTTTCTCTCGATCTCACTTCAACTTATGTGAAAGACGTATGACTGAGTACTGCGTGTTTTTCTCCTATGTACCTATTTCCAAGATTCTACCGATATAATATGTGTTTGTGCATGCGCAAAAAGTTAGAAAGAGACAACTTGCCCCGGTGCTATTCTCTGTCCTTGAAACTTGATGTGTACGAAACTCCACCGTTGTTTAGCATAAGAATTCGGAGTCCATGTGAAACCTGAAAAAAGCAGTGCATGTAGTGTCAAGCGTGAAACAACAAGGGGTCGTCCAGAAACCACGTAACGTTTTTTCTTATGTTTTTTTTACCCTCCCCCCTCCATGTACTTAATACCATGTAGACATTCGGTTTGGCCCCTACCTCCCATTCTCATTAAATATTTATGAATCAATTCAGATATTAGAGAATTTTTATAAAAAGAAGAAATAGTGTGACGTAACTGTAATAATTAACCCACCCTCCCCCTTGTATCACTATGTAGACTTTCGTGGACGGCCCCCAATCAATTTGATATAATTGTTTGGATTTTCGCCATACAGTCAAAACTGTATAGTGTGAAATTAGCGTAACACGTTGGCATTTTGATCAAGAAGTTTCTGGTTCTAATATCGGTGGAAGAGCGTCTTTTTTTTGCTTCTTACCAATTTATTTTAATTATTATTAAAACACTTCTATTAGGGATACTGACATCAAGTAGTTGAATATTATTGGAAGTTTAGAATATTCTGCTGTTTTTTGCAAGTAGGTATAAATTTAGTCTTCTAGTTGGTTTTATCGGATTGTGAAAGAATTAGTCGAATTTTTGGATTCGTTCTCATTGAATTCAAAATAAAGAAACAAGGAAGTGATAAAAAAACAAAAAATGCTCTTCAGCCGGGATTAAAGCTACTGGTTAAAGTGCGAACAATAAGTCCAGGCGCCCACGAACCGCATGCAGTTGGAAACGACCGCAGGTATCGATATTATTGGAAAAGAATTGAAATTCCGTATGAAAATGGAGTTCGAAAAAGAAGCATTATGTCTGGCGTTATTATATAAAGGAAAAATAAATCGAAGAAATAAAAGAAAATATTGTGTTGATCCCTTTTTATTTTTAAAAAGTCAAAAAGGGTTGTTCAACATTCTGCACATACTGCAGCCCTTACATCGGCCATCCCAAATTAATGGACTATTTTCCACTTCCATTATCAACAATTCAATATCAAAAGTATTCATTTTTATGAACGTCCCCTACATTAAACATACAATTCTCAACTGAAAAGCAGCGCCGCAGTTCAGCTCGTGGGCGGGCTCCCATTGAAAACAATACTTTTCGTGTGCAGCGCTGCATTTTGCTAACCGCTTCGGGAAATCAGTGCGGCGCTCATGCGGTACCGCAGCAGCGCTGAAGATCAGCTCGTGGACGCGCTCTCATAAGAATACATGTAAATTGTGCGGTCCAACTGCTAAGCGCTGCCGTGCAACGCTGCAAGTGCGGTTCGTGTGCGATAGCACTAAGATTTTCATTAAGTGTTGCTAAAATTTCGCGTTACTTTTAGCTTTCCACCTTACCTTCTTTGCTACTCATCACCATGGGGAAATTTCAATTAACTAACTTCATCACTTACCTAGACAGGTATATCCCAATTAATACATTTCGACACGACTATAGTTGCAGAGTGGGGTCGCGGAATTTGATTCACCTGACAAGCAGCAAGAAGTAAAAGCAGTTCGGATAATGGGCCCTCGGTAGTGTAGTTGGTCAGCATACCTACACGCCGCGAGAGCAAAGGGAGACCCGGGTTCGAATCACGGCTGAGGGTGACATTTTTCGAACTGCAATGGAGGATCGTCCTCTATTTCTTTCTTTCATTCTTTCTTTCCATTAAAATCATTAATTTTCCAAAATTTTGAATGCCATTCTCTCTAGCTCTACTGTTTGTATATATGTATCTCTCGATAGTACATTCAAAGTTGCTCAAACTCAAACTTCCATACTCGTTTTGCAATGAAACATTTGCCTTACTTGGATTACAATTTATTAGTTTAATAACCTTTGGTTTATTAGTAAACAATTGAAATAGAACGTAACCAAAATTTATTTATTGTTGAATTCATGACAATTTTGAATGAAAAACGATTTTCAAAACAAAACAAAACGAAAATCAGTGATAAAATATCAATTATTTAGTCATCAACAAATTCATTGATTTCAAATACATACGTATGTACACATAAATATGTATAACGTAAGATTCTCAAGAATAGGCTCATAGACGAAAAACAAGCATTAACCAGTCTTACAACGTTCAAATAAGTTGAAGTGAGATCCAGAGAATACGCCCTCTAACCACTTGTTTCCTATTCATCTCATTTCAACTTATTTGAACGTTGTAAGACTGGTTAATGCTTGTTTTTCGTCTATGAGCCTACTCTTGAGAATCTTACGGTATATCTATTATAATAGAAGATTTACATAAATTTCCGATCGAATTGGAAGTACATACTACCATCAAACGTTATAATATCCAGTGAGATTTCACGTTATAGCAATTTTCATCATCTGTAGATATCTATACAATAAAGATACGAAACTCACAACTGTATCTATAATACAACAAAAAAAAGAGAGCAATATCCTCACAGATATTATGTGGGTGGAAATCTGTTCAAGTGAAGTATCTACCCTTACTATTTTCTATATACTAACACCATATGGAAAACATATAATATAGTAATCCCACAATGACGTTAAAACTTTTCTAGTTTCAAATTGTTTCGTTTTAGGATGTAATTTTCATATATATACACACCGATTGTTGGGTATGATAATGAAAATTTATCAAGTAGAAAACGTAAATATAACGATAATAAATAATAAAATATTTGCGATGTGTTTTTTTTTTGTACGCAATATATCCAACGAACAAATTTCGAAAATCTAAGCTGAGAGTCACTCTGGGACAACTGTATAATCAAACATTTTTTCATTTCAAAATACACAGTAATAGATTTTCTTTTAGATACGTTAAATACAGTCTCATTGACTCTAACTGTAGACTTACAAAAAGTAATACAAAAGAGCTTTTTTGGCGTATAAAAAAGTCTATTGAAGAGAAACAAAGACAGTTTTACTGAATCTATTCCTCTACGATAAGTGAGTTTCAATTTCATTGTTGGTTTTGGGCAAACGATTCTATTTCTAAATATACAAAAAAAAAACATCTAATTTTCAAACTATCTACCTATCTTTTGTTCCTCTGGATTCTTATTATATCTTCTAAAGTCTTATACCTTCATTTTTTTCTCCCCGGATAGTTCACGTTTTATACCTGCATTCTTTCATTTATCTGCTGATTAGTTTAAACATTCCAACTTTAGGTATCTAGAATGAGCATCTACCATTCGTATAAAGGTAGTGTTGTAAAAAAAAAAACCATTTAAAATCAAAAGACAACAAATCTTGAATATACCATCATCACACAATAATGGAATATATTGAGTTGAAATTCAATTGTCTACCGGTATAATAAGATTATAATAATGGATATAACCGGAAATAGAATAAAATGGAATTCTAAATTAATCAGAAGCATTAAAATCTTTGAACTTGAATTGTTTATTCCACAATACCTACCAAACAAAAAACAAGAACTGGAGGATTATGTTGTTTAATGCTAATTGAAATTTTCAAGTTTTAAAATATTTACAACTGGGATACAAATATAAAAAATAACAATGATGATAATAATAATAATAATAATGCAACGATATAAAGTATGTTTTATCGTTTAAAAACTATAAATATAACGATACGCATAATTGCTTGTTTACGTTATAGACGTTGGTTGATCACCTGTTTTTTGAGTAAATTTTATTGCAAATATTTTCCTGTTTTACCCTTTGATGTTTTCGTATTTCAAACAATACTTATGTAAAATAGAAATAAATGAACAAAATAACAACAACATCAAAAACAGGAACAAATTTGATAAACAAACAACAAGAAAACAGGATATATTTGATTATTATAGCGGATGTTATTTGATAAAAAAAAAACAAAAAAAAAATTAAAATAAGAAAACAATTGTTATACAATAAAGAAATTAATTTTCTAATTCATCAACATTAACGGACAGTTAACGCAATTTTGCTCCGGAATTAATTATTAATACAAGACTTAGGTACACGAACAGGTATCCATTTCATTGAGGCCGAGTTGTTCTTTATAAGACCTTTCTTGATATAGTGACAAATAAGATCACTCGTGGTACATTAGGCGTATGTACTATCGTTTGCCCGAAATTAATCATGAAAAAAAATGTTCAAATCTTCAACCGGGATTCAAACCCACCCGAGTCACCATTTGCTTTTGGGACACGTGGATAGGCTATACAGGTTGAGACAGTTCATCTAGGAACATAGTAGACACTACAAAAACCGAGACAGTCTTATGGCCTTCGTCTGGGTTGAAAAAGAGATGGTTGATAGAATCTATGTAATATTATCCACTCTCAAGACTGTCGTATGGTACAAGATGAAATGTCAACCGTATAAGCAAACCAAAGGGAGAGTTGAGTTCGATAGGGGTTTTGAGCATTTTTTCGAACCGTTAATGAAGGATATCGTTATCCTTATTCATCTGTTCCATTAGTAATTAATTAACCCTCACTGGGAGATATTTAATTTCAATTAGTTTGTAATTGAATTTTAATTGTGGAATTAAGAGAATAATCATTTCAAGCAGATTAAGTCGTTGGAGGTTTTTATGAAGGGTGGATTTACTTCTCAAAATATAAATAGAAACGGAAATAGATATTTTTCGACGATTGGACAGTAATCGATGATTTAAAAAGAATTTGTTACTCGTTTCTTTTTCCTTGATGACAACTTTGTCCAACAATTACACCCATCATCCAAGAATGCCCTACATTTTGCACTCATAACATTCATTGATCATAAACAATTTGTTTTGATTTGGTTGAAACATCAATATTGTTTTTGATAAATGAATTTCAAGTTAATCAAAAATAATAGATATGTCACACAAGTCATTCAATAATAAATTGATGGATGACAAATTTCCGTTAACAATCAAGACAATAAAACAATAAAAATAAGGTCACAAGAACTTTTCAAATTTGTTTTAAGTTTACGCAACAATAGGAACGAACAACCAACAAGCACTCTATTTGAATATAATTTTTTTTTTTGTTCGTTTTTTTAAATAGCAATGTTAATGTTCTGTGAATTTTTCCTGTTCATAAAATTTTACGATATGAAAAATAGGAGGGAAAAAATTATAAAAGACAAAGAAAACTCTTGTAAAAATTACACAAACACAACTACAATAAAAATAAGAATCCGAGGAGTATCTTTACAGAACTTGGTTTACTTTTATTTTCGACAAATTGAGTCAATCGTGTTACATATGGCGCTATAATAAAATATTTCCTACAATATTAAGACTTCAGTTTTTCTGTGAAAAATGGTGAATGCGCCGGGTGATATTAAAAAAAAATCATTTTTTTTTTTTTTGTTACAGATGTACGATACGAGTACGTAGTGGATTCACAACCAATTGGCAAATTATTATTTGAACAATGGTGTGAAATGAAACGTCCAGAATATTATCGTTGTGTAAAATTTTTAGATATTGCAAAACGTTATGAAGTTGAAACAGATGAACAACGTATAGAATTGGCAAATACAATAAAAAAAGAATTTATGGTTGGTGCTGATGGTGAAGAGAATATATCATTACCAGAAGTTGGTCTATTATTATCAACTAGTGATAAATTAACAAATGGACATAAAGACTTATTTGCACCATGTGTACAAGCTGTCAAAAATTGTTTAGCCGGTGAACCATTTCGTGAATTTTTAATATCAATGTATTTCCATCGTTATTTACAATGGAAATGGTTAGAATCACAACCTGTTACCTATAAAACATTTCGAATGTATCGTGTATTAGGTAAAGGTGGTTTTGGAGAAGTATGTGCTTGTCAGGTAATTAAAATTATTTTTTAGTTATTACAAGTGAGTAGTAATAGTAGTACTAGTAGTAGTAGTGATGTTCACAACAGTTTTGCGCCGCTGGGAAATCAATTTTCTCCCCTTATAGTGTCAGAGAAATGGTCGCTATGGCCTTCACCTTGTTCGACCGTATTCTAATATTGTCTCGTTCGTGTAAAACAACAACAACAAAAAAAAAAAAAGATCTAACAATCGGAAAAATACCATCCAGTTTTCTTTTTAATAAGATATGACATTATTCATATGTTTTTCTGTCGAATTTTATCAATGTATGTGTAGAAATGTTCTTTTACCTTCCTTTTGTATTCTTGATTCAAAAGAAACGAGATTGTCAGGATGTCTTGACAAATAAAAATTGAATTTCGTTCAGTTTCTTTGCCAATATATTTTTATTAAGGTTTTGTTCTGAACGACTACTCGTTTTAACTTGATTTATACCTTTTGATTCTATTTGAAACGTTACCGTTTAAAGTAAAATTCTAATTTTCTTACTTCCAATTGGAGGAAAAAAGAGGAAGAAGAATCGATATTATTTAAAAAAATAATCTACCATTTCAACAAACATGCAGTAATAAAGAGGAGAATGATAATTAAAAACGTGATTGTAATTAATAAGAACGAACATGATTGCTTTTTTCTTATTTTTCATATTAATTTTCCAACTTTAGGAAATAATAACGTAAAACTAGAATCAGCGAAATGAAATCGATAAATATAATTTTATGTACGTATTTATTTGTTTATTTCTCTATTATTTGTATAGATTGTAGACGATCAGTGTAAACATCAGAGTACAATAAATGAGCAATTTTACTACCATCATCGCGCGCTGTCAACCTACCATTTATTGATCTGAACAACGTTAAATATTTTATTGAATTTTCATTAAAATATTTGCCTTATTCATTAAAAATACAATAGAAATGTTTCTTTATTATTAAAATTTGAACAACACTAAACAGACTGTTCATATAATCATTATCTGGACCATTACACAAACTTTATGTCTGGTTTAATTTTAACGGTAGACTACTCATATTAAGATGGTCTTTATAATAATTGTTTAAAGGTTTTTCCATTTCATTTATCATCGCTTTACGAGAAACCCGAACAATTTCTGTGTTTCGTTGCATTTTCAGTTTTGATATTGTCATTAAATAAATTTTACGGAAAATAAATTGAAATTCTGTCAAGTTCTCTTATCATTGGTTTGTATATTTAATGTGATTGCAATTTATTGTTCTTGTTCGACATGGGAAATTATTTGTATGCATCAATTGTCTATAGAATGCTTGAATTGAAATTACAGTCGTATTAGATTTATTTAAAATCAATCGTTATGTCAACATCTTCTGATTTGGAACAAATGTATATATGGACAACGAAGCGTTGTAGCGTAAAGTTTTCTAACATGACAGACAGTATCATCAAGTACAGGAAAACCACGATTATTGTGCCAATTTCGATTTATCTCGGTTTATAAGTTTGTACCAAACATCCAATTATTCAGCTCCAAATTCGAATTATCGAGATTTTAACACGTTCAGGACATTAATTGACGTCTTTTGCTTCTTTCACTGATGCTGAGTACGTCAAGCAAAGTACTACTTGTTGTTGTGTGAGCATCTCCGTAAAGGTCAAATCTACCGCCCGAATGATAGTGAATTCCTCAAAAATACCCCGGAAAGTGTTAAAACGGCATCATCCAATTTTGAGACCTTTTTATTCCCTTTTATTATGATTAAGTAATTCGCGTCTCAAATTAGATCAAATACTACCCAAAAACAGGAGAATTTTTTTTAACCGAGCTAAAGTCTTACACTTGGCGTCAACAGTGAATGGGTTAAAAGATTTGATCTAGGACTAAAAGTAATTGAAAAAGGTAATGATAAGGACCTATAGGAGTCACATGTTGAGGAGCTGGGTGATGAAAACTTGAAGGAGAACTTGCTTACGGTGTTCAGGTCGATGATAATGAAAAAATTAGTGTGATTTGTAAAATCCCTGCCAATGATCACCCATTTTATATGCATTATTTATCCTGATTACCGCAGATCGGGATAGATAATAAATAAATAAATCCCGATAATCGAGATATTCCTGTACATACATACACATACACAACTGTTGTTTTTGTCTCGGAAAAATAATCAGTGCTTGGACGATAAAGCCTACCCTAGAATAATGACTTTTTTCCCAAATTTTTTGCAAGAAATCCATAGATTAGGTCTAAACGAGACCGCCTAGGTCGGGAAAAACCTGAAATTATACCGATCATTTTTAGAAATATTAACACATTTGGCAACATTGCATAAACAGCTTTTGGTTGACATTTGCGACGTTGCCACCACCTTTTGTAAGGATACAATTACACTATACCCGATCCAAGATTTGAATGTAAAATTTCAAATGTCACTAACCAACATAACCAGTGGTAACTACTGGTAAGTACTACGCGATGGAAAAATAGTGCTAGTAAAAGCGGTAAAATTCAAACTTTGTGTGAATAATCA
>JAZBGY010000430.1:0-62710 GCA_037414755.1 Lydus trimaculatus | reverse complement strand
GTGCTGTTACAATCTTGAATAAAGCATTCTATTCCTCTTTTTAACACTGAAAATACATTTCGGGTGTAGATTTTTCCTCATCGAATAATGCGCACTAGAAAAGTGGCCATGCTCATCTTCAAGCCATTCTTTAAGATAATGCTCTACAGCAATGATTTAAGATTAGAGAGCAATGGAGCGTGCCCAGATTAGAATTCATGTTGGTCGTCTGACTATAAATTCGTTCTTTCTATATTTCTATATAACGATTATTATTAACTTTAGGTATAGCTGTCGTTGTGACAGCAAAACAATTGTGACATTAAAAGATGAAACAAACATAGCGTCTTTTTCAGGTTGTATAATATGTCATTTTCGATCATCATCTACTTTCAAATTGACTTCCATATAATAACCCATGTAAGTTGGATCAGATCAGACAGATGGGTTGTTAAAATCAGGCAACTAGAACGACCTCATGACAGATCCTATCGCGCTCCACTGAAATAGTGCTCATTGTCTTAAGACCGTAACAGCCGCAAGCATATTGTGTCCGTTTCCCTATATTTATCTTGTTCTCTATAAGGGTATCTTACAAAGATTTTAAAAATTATTCAACAATTCCCAGAATCGTATCTTGACGATAGATAGAAAAACAATTTTCCAACCTAATAAATGAGAAGAGTCGGTTGAAAACAATGATGAATTAAGATCGAACGTTTACGATAAATGTGAAAGGGTCTTATAGAACAAGAAACAATGTTGATAAATGAAGAGAGATCTATATAACAGACATCTGGCCAATGTCATTTCATCTCTATCTATCATTCTTATTATAATTTAAAGCTGTTTGATATTATTTAATCAAGAATTGAACGACTAGATATTTCCACATGTGTTAACAAAGCAATTTCTAACATTACAATCATCTTTGAATGGAAAATTTAAATCATGTCAATTGTTGTAATGGTAGCCAGTTTATCTTTTGAAGAATCTGCAAGTCAACCACGGACTTTGTTGAATTATGTATATGTAAACATTTAATGGATCGTAACTATACTTGGATGGATTTATAGATGGATTGACCGACATTCTTAACAACATACATTAATCCATCAGTATTATTTTTATTTCATTTCTACTCAAAATTCGACTAGATTCCCAGTTTCTCTTATTTTTGATGTGTTTTATCTATTCAGTACGCTAAAATGATAATGGCCGAGTATCCTGATATATTGGCATTTTATTGCTCGCTTCGTCATGATTTTCTATCATGGAAAAGCCACTCAATGATGATGATGATGATGATGGTGGTGGAAATAAAAATTGTGAAGGAATTCGTTGTGCTGTATTTGATGAACTAGTCGTGTAGATACCTATATGGAATTTAATTTCATTTCTGTGTAAATTTGGATGGTAGCACAATAGAATTTCTATTCGTTGAAAGCCAATACAAAATATTCATATCAGTTTACTGATGATCCATAATATTGAAATTTTGCATTGTTTTACTGTTTTTTTTCTTTTGCATAGGTACATAATTATTATGATTCGTGAGTACATTTTGTGCTTTGGAAAATTGATAAACCTATCAAGAATCGTTTATTAAAATTGTAGCCTTTATAATCCTGTCACAGTTATGTAAATTAAACGATCTAGTTATCCATCTAAACCATGTCCTTAACGCTTACCGCGTTTGAACATAGTTTAACAACATACCCTAGATATAATTGGATCAGATGGGCGGCAATCATGGTAGTGGTAGTTTTAGTGATATAATCTATCTTTATTCCACTCATCTAGCTTTTATACCCCAATTTAACCACCCCCTTCAAGACTCATTCTATACAAATATGTACTGTATGGATATATTGCCGTAACGCTCGTCATGATATGATTAATTAATGCTATTTTGATAAATCTACTCGCAAAATAACACATGACGCAATATTAAGACGTCAAACATGCAAAGTAAATTAAATCGCGAAAAGGAAATGATTTTACCTAATTACCAACAATAAATCAAAAAAAAAAACAAAACAAAAAATCAACAGCAACAAACAAATAAACAAATACGAAAATAAGCATAAAAGCTCTTCTTTTTTTCTTTTTTTTTTTTGATTCAATTGGAAACGATTGACGAGCACGCCGCTTATTAAAGCTCACCAATTTCTAACAATCATTATTTGAAAAGGGGATCTTCTTTTGCGAAAAACGGAAAAGTAAATGTGGATTAGTTTGTAGAGAATGAAATTTTATTATAAAGCAGTCGATATATTTCAATAATCTGTACGAATTGGAATTTCACTATGATGTTCGGATGCAATAATCGTTCTGTTGTAATGCAACCTTCCATTATCTAAATTCCAAAACGTTCACTCCAACTTCAATGGAATTTCGTTCAAATGAGTACTAGATTAGTGTGTAAAAATGCGTCCAGGAATTTTCATTTATACGTCTAGAAGTTGAATATTTCCTATTCAGATCTATATGAGACGATGCTATTTCATAATTCTGTTCGTCTTTTAATATCAATTTAAAAATTTTGAAGAATTTCTAATTTAAAATAATTTTTATTGTAAGTACTTTGTAGTCCGTAGAATTTATTTGCCCATATTAAATAAATCGAAAAGCTTTTATACGCTTCTGCTTTCATCGCAAAATTTCTGTAATAATAATTCTAACGTTGAATTTGAAATACAGGAAATCGACAATTCGACGATTTTACTTTCTCAACATTAATGTACAACTTTGATGTGATATTTTTGATTGATTTCTAATTCTTTTTCCGCTCTTTTACTTTGAAATTTCAACTTTTATATGTATCTATATATAGGTAGAAGAAAATGGGTGAACTCTACAACGTTCAATACTAGTCTTGATGTTCTTGGCTAGATGCCAAATTCTAACTTGGCCTTCTACCTTATAGCATGTCAGGCCTTTCTCAATCTACTACAAAAGGGATAATGAAAGTTGCCACAGAAAGGAATGCCAATAAGGGTGAATGTAAACTTATAATTCCCTATAAAAATTCTAAATAGAAATTAAAGACTATCTTAAACTGTTTAAGGCAATTACCAGAATTCCAAGTTTTACAAAACAGTCACTTATAAGTATGACCTTTACGTGATTAATACTAGAAAATATTGTTAATACCATCAAGAGATTTAATGTTGAAATTTACAAAATCAATGTTGACTGGCTTATTGGTACAACAAATTTGAAACAACACAACATAATTGTGCATTGAAAACTTTCCAATTTGTGTATATTAAGCATTATTCCAGGTCGGTGATGTTAAAACCTTGTGATATTGATAAAATTAAAATAGAAAATCCGGAGTAAATCGTCAAAGGAGCAAACAGTTAAATTTCAAACGCACAATTATCGAGAATTAGAGAAATTTCTCTCAAATGAAATGGAAAATTTTAAAAATAAACATGGACAAAAAGAATCACTTTTGGTTTAGAAATGGAAATTTTAACCAAACACTTCTACCATGTAGCCAGAAGGAAGGAAATGACAATTCAATTGAATACCATACAAACATGTCTAAAAAACAATTTGAACGGATTTTGATTATTTTTTTTTACTGATTCTATACAAGCGAATTGTAACGAAATTGTTGATAAAAATGGACTGGAAAAATTCTGAACAGAAAAAATACAACCATTGTTTGCTGCCTGGAAACAAATAAATTTTCAGATCTTCCAATTATATTCTAAAACAGAACCACAGTCGAAAATTTATTATAATCCGTTCTATAGAAGCGTAACTGAAAGTAAATCGAAATGTAAATTCAACACATACACTTTTAGCAAGTGCTTTACTATCGTCGGAAGAGATGAGACGAATTAATTCCATATTACTCGAACATGGTAGATAATCGTGAATACCGATTACAACCAAATATTCGCTTTTATTTTTTAATAACGACACCAAGACAGAGAGATGCAGAATGAAGGATATGAGGTCAACGGTTACTGGTTGAATTCCAAAGCGTAATCTGCTTCCTTCTATAATACGAATAATGCTATCCTTATTGAAAATAATTATTCACCTATTCTAGAAGGTAGGTAGGTACCTATTATGATAAATGGAAATTCCTGAATATCCGGAAATTTGGAATTTTACTCGAGAAATAATTAAAAAGATGTACATTGTGCTAGTAGTGAAATGGTGGAGGCGCCGGGTGAATTTATGTTTTAATACATGTGCTGTTCAACAAATAAAAAAAAAGCACATATACACACACACACACACATCATATTGGTGTTAGATGACAGAAAAACCGTAATTTATTTCAAATTTCCATGACCTAAATTTTGATTTGACGTCAACTGTCATCCACATTTACACATTTTCTCCCCAACATTGCACAAGCTACGAACTTTCTTCCCTTTAAACAGTTGAACGCATTCTAAACTGTGTTTACTATAGATAAGCTAAATGATATAAGACTGTGACAATTTTACACAATATTAACAATAATCCATAAACCATTCTAAGATCACATATAATTCTTTCACGGGACAACTAGTTAAACTGAACCTGGATGTATATGTATGTATATAGAGGGCTAGTCTTCCGCCTAGATTATCACACAGCTTTGAGATATTTCGTTGTAGTTGTGGTAGTTGGTAGTGGTTGATGGTGGCATTGGTGGCTGTTACAGTTCGGTGATTTTCTGTTGGAAACGGTTGCGCCTGGATACGTCTGATAAAGTCGATTTATAAGCACGAAACTGTTAGAAATATTGGATTTATTGAAATTCGACCAACATCATTGAACAAATTCCTAATTTTCCATTATGAGACTTTGTTTAGAAATCAAACGAACAAGAAGAATACAAACAGTTGACTAGAATATTATTACGTTGACAGTATGAAAGAGCAAATTGTTAAAGCCTGTGATGATTATTGTTGTGATTGTTATGTTTAAGTTACCTTGTCCGCGATTTATCGCCAAGTTTTGAACAGAACAAGAGTTACACACGACATAAAGCATTCGTCGCCGTCGCCGTAGTCATCGTTATCAGTGTCCCATTCGTTTAGCTCTTATCTTAAATAAACAGAGCCTAGAATCCATTCAACTGTCTCAAAGTGTCACTTGTCACACGGTTAAATTTTAAGTTATTTTAGAAGAGTCTAGTCATTTGTACGATAATTTAAAGACGACGATGAGGATTTCTTTGTTGTTGGTAGTCATCGACACAAAATGGAACGTCAAGACTAGAATTGGCTTTTTATTCATTATTATAGAATGCGTGAATTAACAGGACTTCCGTTCTCGTTTTTCATTATCTCGTATCTTCTCCATTTCAAAACCGTAGTTTTTTTATTTTTCGTTTGATAAATCGATTCTGTCTATATCAGTAAATCAATTTGAAATTCAATTAATATCGACAATACACAACAATATAGTGACTATTACTGATGATTTCTTATTTGCGGTTAAAAATTGATGGAGAAGACAACCAATTTCTCAGTCTGTTTATCATCAATTGGGCATAAGATAAATTGAAAATATCCTCCCTCAATTATTTCGAAGAACAAGCTTTTACAATTTGATCGTCATATGAATATCTAATTATTCGAACAAATATTAAAAAAAAAAAGGTTGTTCCACTTTCTTTCTTTTGATAGTCACCATTGGTGGTTTGATTAGAGTTATTACACCACTCAATCAACAAAAGGGACATTAAGTGTAGGTTTTTATTTGAATTATTCGACGATTTTTACGTTGAATAGACGACAGTTGGTCGTAAAGTTAACAATTTGTGGGCAGATATGGCGATAGGGTTCGATAAAATCATAATTAGTCGGTCAATCAAGCTATTAAATTCAAAAGAATTAGTAGAAAATCATTCTATTTCATACACAATAAAACTTTGGTTATTAGATAATATCTAAAGATTTCATTTATCCATCTTAATCCTCATAAGGATTATGAATAACATCCGGAAACTATTCGTGCAGTTAGGAAGTTATTGATAATTGCCAGATAGAAGATTATTTGTTGAATTTTCTAAATGAAATATTTCAAATTTAACTGACAATGTGATTAATTTGATCCATCTACATTGATAGAAATATTTGTGGAATCCCTATCCGTATTATATATAGTTATTCGTTTAATTTCTGCAACTGTCAGTTTTATTTTCAATCTTTCGAACTGATTTCCTCCAACCATTTTTAGAATTTTTGCAGTCGGTCGAGTGAGATAATTCGTATTAACGATAATCATTTTTTCTCAATGGTGACTGTCACCGACCAGACAATTCAGTTTAAATTCACTACATTTTTATTCTCTTTGTTCCTCTTTCTGTGTGTGTGTGTGTGTGTATTGTGTGTACACAAATATATAAATTTTTTTATCGTGAATTAATGTTATTACGTTTCCCCAGAGGGATGTCATGTCATACATTTAAACACACAACCACCATACAATGATCCAGTGATAATCTGTTTATCGGTTGGTGTCAGCTAGTAATTTATTTTACCGATCATATGGATACATTTATTGTTAGATAAAAAGAAAAATATTAGTCTCTATTTACAGTAGATTTTCCTTATAATATCATTCGTTTAAGGAACGTGAAAAATTCCATGGAAACAGCTTTAAGAAATAGATTCACTCATGATTACTGTAATCCCTATGGGAACACTATCTGACCCAATCACGACCACTAACACATCCCTTAATAGTACCGTTTTATTGTAATTTGACTGCCGAAAATGGCTAGTCGTTCAGTTTGATAGAATTTGCAAATTCCATTTGTTAGATATCGATCACAATTTCGATTTCTATTACGCGTTTTTACAGATTTACAGAACTAGTGCAAAAAGTGCAAACGTTTGGTATATCCTCTAGACTCTAGAGTATACAACGCACTTTTAACACTTAAAGATCGATTGTTAGATTGTATTGATCGCCTGCTATAAGTCAATTTAAAGTGACCTGCATACCTGTAAGCCGCACTTTAATACAGGAGAAATGACGAGTAACTGACTCTAAATAACTTTGTTAAAACAAAACACTCTGGATAGTTTAACGAACTTACTGTCACGAACGTGAAATATCTTAACAGGAAGAGCTTGATAATCTGGACAGCCTTTACAGCTCAAATTCGAATGTTACTGACAGACAACCTACAAAGACCTGTTCTCTTAGACAGAGTACACACTGTATTTTCAATTTACAGAAAATCAATAAGCTCCAATTAACACAACGAACTTTATCATTTGATTGGATGATTAATTAGAAAGTTTGTTAAGGAAATTTTCAATATTTTTGATGATTTCTAAAGTTGATCTGAAACGAATTAAGTATAAAGTTTATTGGACTGATATGCGGTTGTTGTTTTTTATTATTTTGTAGCATTATATGGGTGTTTACATTTTCAGTATTTCAATGGACTTAAATTTACAAATATTCCTTGAAGGCCTTTTCGTTCTCACTTCGAATCCAATTACACGCATCTTTCCTTTCGCTTATGCCGAAAATTCAATGAAAAAGCTTTTAATTTAATGAGAATAGAGAGAACGGAACAACATTAATATACCATCACTTTGGAAGATGATATTTACTCTTCATTTTGATAATTTTTAATAATAAACAAATTCTACAAAGACAGAAAATAATTGAAGAAACAACAAAATGCGAATTAATAGCACATTTCCTGTTTAACTTGTAATTACAAAAGTTTTACGTAAAGTCGTTGAATTTTCGTTTAGAATAAATTTGCATAACATTCTTCTACTAATCTTCTTCGAGGATAAAAAAATCAACTTTACAATCATCATTTCATTTTGTTCATTTATTATTAGATATAGTTGCCAATTAGGATTGACAATTCAGTTATTTGCAAGTAAAGCCGGGTTGTTATTGTTGTTGTTATCGTAAATTCATAAATCAACAACAGAAACTCGTGTTGTGTTGTGTTAGTTCTAACAAACAATAGGCTATCAATTACTCATTCAATAATAAAAATTCTAATAGAAGTAGATATCTATCTTGTTAAACTAGGTATATGTATAGGTATGTAATATAAGATAGAGACAGATTTGTATTAATTAATACAAAACAACAGTGATGGTTGTACGTAGTATATAAAATAATTACATAGTACGGATTTAATTGTGGTTGGTTTAATTAAACAATTCAACGTTAATGGATTTGAATTCATTTAATTAAATTAATTATAATTTGATTTAGTGAGCGGTTTATTCTTTTAGTTTGAAATAATTTCATTGTTAAATTCTTAAACAACAGTAATAAATTCAATGTTGATCTCTGTTTTCAGATCGTTAATCTTACGATTAGATGATTTCAACAAGAACGGATACGGTTTTATAAATCCATTTTATCATATGATTGATGTATACTGTGATTAAATAAAATAATAATAATAATAATAATAATAATAATAATAATAATCAAATATTAGATCTGGCGCATAACAATATCCTTCCTTAAATCAATGCCTTATTTAAGAGAAGAGATAGCAAATCTAACCAAACATATACATATAGCACAAGGCATTATATAGCTACTTCCAGTGATGGTGATGACAAGCAATCAAAAGGCCTAATCATCTACTTCATCCAACTAGTAATTTAAATGTAACGAAGTTACTATTGGTAATGTGTTGTTGCTTCCTTTTCCATCTCTATCACCATCACTGTAGTTGTAATTAACAAAGCTGTTATCCGAACACTAGTGTCAGTTTATTGTATTAAATTTCCTGGCGTCATTTTATTCAATTATATTCCACTATCTCTAGACTAGAATCTAGATGCATATCGTACATATATATATAGGTACCTATGTTGTAATACAACATATCAAGGATCTACTTAATCAAAACTTTAACACAATATACCTAAAGTTGAACAGCAATATTTCTTCTATAGATTATGATTTATACAACGATATTCTACAAATACTGATCTAATCAAGAATATTGAAGCAGAATTTTTGGTTTATTATTACTTAATCCACTTGACTTCAACATATGTACGACAAGAATAATCCTTGAATGTAAAATAGCAACAAAACCAACAATTTTCTACTTATTTATAATTTATAAACACTTTATCACTATTGTACACACTACTTATAAAAAATAAACTAGTGTAAGTACCTAAGTATTCAACTAATTTCATATTATTACAAACAAATTAAGGATGAATATTAAACGATTTCAAACACGAATGTTTGGTTATTGAGAGAAAAAAATTGATATTTCGATCAAATTTCAATTAACCATAAATTCAATTTCAACATAATACTAATTAATAACATCTTGAAACTTATTTGTTACTAATAGAATCAAAAAATTTCACAACAAGAAAAATGCCTGACAAGAGGGGAATACAGCCGGTACAAATTACCGGTGCCCAGGGTGTTCTGGGGTCCGGTAATACATTATTGTAATTATAAGGAAACGTTATTTTTGGGGCTCGTGGAAAACTTTTACCGGGGCCCAGTCTCTTACTCTTGACGGCCCGAGATATAGAGAGACAACATATCGTTTATTAGCACTCAATAAATTAGAGAAGTTAATAACAATATAAAATGGGTTTGAACAAACGCTATTTTCAACGTTACCTGCTTTCCTAATACAAAAATTGTGTAATATCCAAATGAAATGAAACATAAAAATAACTTATAATCATAGCGAATAGTCCTGTTGGAAAACAAGGTGCGAAAAACGAATTAGGTACGAAAAAACGGAGAAATTCGCCAAGAGAACCTTTACCCTATACACAGTTAGTTAATCTTCTGTTGTGTGAAAATAAGTTGGATTTATCAATAATTACATTCTTCAAAGTATTAAACAGAAAATGAACAATTTCTGACGAGTAGAAGTCTCTTTTTCGGTCGTTTTTTGTTTACAAGTTAACCATCCTTTGGCTACAACTACCTTATGTACAGATATAAATACAGTTTATTAAATTGAAATTGTATAAAATTTGGGTTCATCTCAGTGTTTGCTAATTTTGATTCAGCTACGTGGGGTCTAGCTTTGCTAAACCACACCGAATAATTTATTTTCTGTGTAAGAGTGAATTATCACGTTATATTGAAGGTTAAAGATTGTTCCAGTAGATTTGGAAATAATTAATAATTTTAATGATTACTGAATGGATTACAATTGAAATAAGACCAACAAGGATAGAGAGATGGATTTGTATACAAACTACATATGAATATAGACTTATTATGTCATTCTTGACGCATTTCAGATGTTGCTGTACATAATTTACAAACAACTGCAAATACGATAATTCCTAACATTATTATCATTGCATGTAGGTACATAATTCTATTTAACTGAACATATGAATAATTTAGTGAAAATTCAATGATGATAATAATATTGTACCAACAAGAATAAAATTAAAAACATAGAAGATTATCCAATTCAATTAAGAAAAGATATGTTGGGAAAAGGAATAGTCCCAGTGGAAGATACTGTTGTGCTGTTGTTATATAGATATAATTTGTTTTTTTATAATTGTATACATTTCCATATAAAGTACTTTACATAAATTTTATCGGCTTTTTACCTGAATTAAAATGGAAAACTTACAACCAAAAAATCGGTTAAAGTACCCAATCCCTCTAACAATAAGACGTGTTGTGTTACATACCTATGTTAAAATTGTCCAGTTGTATTTAATCTTTATATATAGAAAAAAAAATACATTTCGCAGTTCTTCCACTTTATTTAACATATTGCCAACAATTGAAGTGAACTTAAACTAAAACTGCCATAATTAATCTTAATATAGCGTCATAATAGAACAAAAACCTCGTTTAAAATATTCGGGTGGTTTCTTTCAACTTTAAAAGGAAATCTGCGGGAAGATCTAGTTAAATCAAGGAAAGGCAAAACAAGAAAATTCCATAAGATAAAACAAAAAGGACGCTTTATGAAATTTTTTACTGTCATTCCTACTTTCTACTTTTTTTTTTTTTGGTCTGTTGATGGAATTTAAAATAAGGATCCTCCACTTGTATATATGGTGAAAACTTCCAGTTTTTGTTTATAGAAATTTCATCATTTATTTCTAAACAAGAAAAGATTAACTCATTATAAATTTCTGGATAATTAACGTTTTCTATCATGAAACTGGTGATACCAATTTTCAAAAAATAAACTACTGTTGTTACTACAAAGTTGTGAAGTTGCATTTCAGTGATACACGAGCAAATGTAACTTTCTTGTCTTGTATCTTATGGTTATGTAGTTAAAAGTTTTAAATTACATTGGAGATTTGCAAGAAATTTATCAGTTAAGTATATATTTCTTACGTGTTTCTTTTTTTAATTAATTAACTCCAATTTTGTCTTGAAACTCTTCTTACATTATTTACATGCCGGATGGCATAAGTCAACAAACTTGCATAAATTCTAGGACACCAACTTATATCAAATTGAACAACAACAACAACAACAACACTATATAGAATTCAAATTTATAGCTAAATGTTCGATTCTTTGACAGTTTAATTAGGTTAGAGACTGATGACCAATCATCAACCATAGCCAAGGGGTGTTTCTGAGATCGCATGCAGAAAAACTTTATTCTTATTTAGCAAACATTATTATTCTGAAGTCAAGTCGACCAATTTACTCTCTTTTATAAAATATTTAGAATCAAAGATAAAAGAAGAATAAATTTTGAGATTATTACCGCCAAAATAATTATTTTCTAGTTAATTACGTTTAACTGTAAGATAAGATCAATATAATTGTTTTGATTGTTTGAAAAACAATAGATTTGATATTTCGAATTTTTCCGTATTTTTCTGTAAACAAACTGTATGGAAAATGGTAAACAAAACACCTCTATATGCCACAAAACAAAAAACAAAAATAAAATTGATCATTGTTTACAGTGTATCATAACCATCCATGGATCGAGTCTGATTATTCTTGTTGAAACTTTAGTGAGACGTTGTTTATTTTGATGGTAATATTAACAATATATGCGACAAGTCTACTAACAGAATTACGACATGTTTTTGTTATATAAACTACATGAGAAAGATTTAATCAAGTTTCCAGTTGCTTGAGCTTTTAATTTTATCATTATAAACTGAAAAGTTGGAGGAGTTAAACGTAGAGAAGCAAACAATTTTAATATACTTGTATATAGTTGGAAGGAAATTGGCAATATTTCCGTAGAAACACTTTCCGATCAAACAAAAAAAAAAAAAGAAAGAAAAGTTTATTTCAATCACAAAACTGCCCGTCTCTTCTAGATCTTCTCTTTTTTATTCTAGCCAGTAAACGATATCTTCAAATTTGATTCTTGACTGAATGTTTTTAGCAGAGTCAATCAAGATTTTCGTATTCGTCAGACATCCTGCTGGTCGGTTATTGTGACAAACGAGCACTGGATTGTTTCAATTTCTTTTTCCGAAACTTGTATTCGGAATTGTCGATCACATTGCATTATTTCTATAGTATACAATATATATATTAGAAAGACAACGCGAATTGAGAGTGTTATTTTATTGGATTGATGATATCTCTTCTTTATTTTGATCTTGTCCGATACGTGATTCTTTCACATTTAGCCTATCGAAAACGATGCAAACTTCGTATTTTACAAGATTCTATATTATAGTAATCGTATACGTGATCTTTGATATCTCTGTTATTTTTCTTATCGATTGAATTTAGATAATATATATAAGAGGAACTATGTAGTGGGAGATTTATAGAATTACAATTTGTTGTTCTTCTATTCCTATATATTACGCCGTTTTCGTTAGATTTTGATCAGAAATTATTACAAGAAAACGCACAATCGTTTGTTATTTACAATAGATTTTCCTATTAACTTGGATTTCTTTTGCTCACATATTAGTTTAGCCAAAACCAATAGCTTCAAACATTATCGAAACCATTACTGAAACGATATATAAACGCTTTGGTATTTCCATTATTGATATCGAAAATTTTAGCAATTCTTCTTCCACATTACCGTACGTACGCTTTTATCTCGTTTAGCAACGTTTCCCCCCCGAATTCGTAACGATAAAATAATCAAATTGCTCTTGATCTGTATATGAATTCGAATTCAAGTAGCCTTTATTGATCGATTATTTACAGGTAAAAACTGATTAATATGATGACAGATATGTTGAAAGTATTGATATATGGGACTGATAATTCCTGTAATACTTTGATAAATGATTTCCAAACACAAAACAACAATATTTGGACGTTCAAATGATCTTTATATTTGAACCTTTATTTATTGTAAACCTTAAACAATATACCTACTTTTATTTATTTGTTTTGTTGTAAATTATAATAGACGATTTAGATTTTATAAATTTCCAATACAATACAATCATAAATTTGTTAAATGTTAACGAAATGTCACTGGATAGAGAACAAAAAGAATGAAAATGAAAATGAAGGAAACAACAACAATATTGTGCTTTATTAAAAGTGAATTATAGACACAATCACAAATGAAACAATAATGATTAGGGAATATTTCCTTATCGCTCCCTTTTTCCAGCATCATTCCAATTATTAAATTTTACATTAGTGTTTCCCAAACTTCCACTACCACACAACATATACCTACATAGATTGTAAATAAAAAATTATTATTTTTTTGAACACAGAACCTATTTATGAGATAATCGACATACGAGGAGTATAAAAAAGTAAGTGCGATTAGGTTTTCGGCATTCAACACGATAGTCGTAAATTGAAACTATATTATTGATGAACAACAAGAACACGTCTAACTTTTCTCTAAAACACATTATGATTTTCTTGGAAATTTACCATTTTGCCAATGAATCGTCGACACTTATAGGTGTACAAGTAATTTACTGTACACAGTGGCGCAACTAGACACCTACATGATTTTCGGAGGACTTTCAAGTTATAAGATTCTAATTCACTAATTACTGTAATCATCAAAAGTTGTAAGTTATTGTCTCGGTTTTGTAGAGATTCCAATATTAAAGTCAAAAGTCCTCAATCCTGGTAACAGTCAGTCTCATAAATGATTTTCGGTAAATCATTCAATTGTCATCCACATTATTTGTCGGTGAACCAGAAGTAAATGTAACTTCTGTTTACGTATAGTCACGGCATCAAAACGGTCCATTGACGACTATGCCGCCGACATGAAATTTTGAACAAAGTTCATCCAATCAGCTATAAATGATACAAGCTTACATTTTGCAAGACCTAAATGTGTACATAAACGAGTATTATTATCGAATTATATTCATTTTGTGTAATTATTGTAATGATTTTTTTACTAAAATAGGAATCCTATCTAGAAGAGCGATTCACAACCATATGGAGACTCTAAATGTCTTATTGTTAATTACAAAACATCGATCTTTATGTTTGATATCAAGACTGGAACGTATCGATATTCACGGTTGGACAATTGCTGTTCTAAATTATACAGAATGTCTTATGAATAGCGAAACACAGTATGAGGTTAATGTCAGAAAAAGCAAGGTGGCTTATTTTATAGCGTTGTAAAAGAAGACACATGTTTTTCAACAAAAATCATAAAGTAAAAAGAATTTTATCGTTTCTTTCAATACTCTGCTACACATATTACAAACTGTAGATTGATTGAGACTTTACTCTCCACCTATCTAGTTTCGTTAATCGACGTTCTAGGGAATAGTAAAGGAAAAACTTGAACTTCTTTTCAATGACGATGTACAAGAAACTTCCCAAACATGATCGATATTCGACTATTCTATCGTAATTTATTATCATATTTTTTGTTATTGTAATTATAATGTAATTTTTTTTACAACATAATAAACAGAAAATTACAAAACTTCCACTTATTTCCAATTTATTATGTCGAAGGTAATAATATTCGTATTACAGGCTGTTTATTTTATTCCCATTTCCCATACAATTGGTATACATATAATTAACTGTGTGGGTAGAAGAATTTCTGAATTATCATAAAATATGTATTTTATCCCACAAAAAAGCTAATGTTGTGTAGAATTGGTATAATATCATTTCTTATTCTAATTTTAGACATGAAACCATAAAGGGTAAGGTGACAAGTCAATGGAACGATTCTAAATCCTCATCTTCCAACCATACCCCTTGTCGTTTTTAATAAGACTCTAGAGTATTCTCGAAATCTTGATACACACACTCTTATACCCTATAGCTACATCCACAAATACAAGTTCATTGAATACGTCATTTAAAAAATATCTTCAATTATTTTTAGTAACAGAAAATATGCATGCAATTCAATGTAATTATTCAAAATGAAAAAAAAAAAAACAGAAAACAAGAAAACCTCTCAAGACTTTAGCGAATGAAAAATAAAGAGAAGATTCAGTAAATTACAGAATCAATGTATCTACTTTACTGTCTCGTTCAATTCACACGTAGTACACTTTGGTAAATTATATTTGCCTTTCTTATTAAGTCTGAAAAAGCTTTACTGAAATGGGAAAGTAACAAAAGTGAACTGAAAAACAAATTCAAGAAAGCATTTTAGTTGTGTGTATTAGTTGTGTAATGACACACAACCAATTGAAAATGGTAGTAAGCATTTGATAGTTTACGACAAGATTAAACACACTTCAGTCACAGTCTAAGCTTAATAACGATTTTTATTTTATTTTTTTTTGATACTGAAACAAACTGTTAACTTTGTTGTTGAATAGAGAATAAATGAGTTACGGTTAATTTATGGACAGTTTACTCAACATATTGAATGAAACAATAAAAATGTAATGTGTTTGAATTTTTAAATTTTGAAGATATATCAGAAGATAAAAGCAGCTTACCTTTAACGGCGTTTAATTTGTTTCCAACCATTTGTTTTGCAACGAATGCCGCCATTTTCGTGGGTTATCTGGAAAAAAATAAATACATAAAGTTGTTAAAGAACAGAAAACAACAACAACAACATTGTGGAGGTATAATTTGTAATAATACCGAAATACATATATCAAACAAGGTAGAAATCTCGAGAAGGAGCTTTAGGTTTTAATTACTAAGTCCAGGAAAAGACGATGGCTGAGGGGAAAAAAGTTGTATATAGTACAATTTGAAGAGAATCCATTGATCAATAAGATAAAACACAGTTTTCTTACTCTTATAAAAGAACTTTGAAAGAACTGATTAAAGCAGTCGACAGTCTAAGAGAGATTTCCTTGTAAGTTGATAGCGTAACCGGATTCACCCTTAACAGGATGTGTTTTATAAAATACAAGAACACGATATATATTTTTTTTATATGTGTTTCAATATTGTTTCAAACAATTTAATCGTAGTTTTACAACGAAGGAAAACTGTCAATATTGCTCCTTTATACCCATATCATCCTCGTATCCTTGAAATTTGATGCTAGTTTCATTCGTGGGGCGGTGGTGGTGGTGTTGGTGGATTGAACAATATTGAGGGTTTTGTGAAAAGCCACAGACATATACACAATTTGGCGCCATATTGAGGCCGATCAGGACACACGACGACTAGCGTCTGCCAAGCTGGCGCCAACTACTACGTCAACAAATTTCCATTGGAAAATCGTATTATTGTTTGTTGTTCTTTTTCTTTATATCTTTAAAGGTAAAAATATACGAAATAGAAATTTTTTTCCAACAAAACTTTTGCACATTTTATATCAGAGAATATGATGATAGTATAACAGTTTTTGTATTCTTTTCCTTTTAACAACAAGTTTCTTTTTATCGTAAAGTTTTTGATATTTTCTCAACAATATCTTGTAAAACATTGTCGACAACATTTCAAGTTTACAAGATTATCGTTTCAATGTCTGATAACGTTGACATGTTCGTAAAGTAGAGATATGTATAGGTGTAGGTATATGTAACACAAGGAATATAAGGAAGTTTTGAACAGTTTCACAATGTTGCTATTTTATTTTAAATACAAGAAAGCAATCGAGATTCAGGCTTCAATATGTTGAAGAACTTTTACAATAGAGAAAGACCACAATTGCCACAAATGATAAAGTTGGAACGACTTAGAAAAAAAAAACCTTAAAGAAAATTGTTTACTATAAAACGATCGTAAAATTTAGCAGAGAAAGCTACTTTTATGCATGTATTTATATTAGAATTTCATTCAATATTCATAACAAGCGACACACATAGACGTATAGGAAACTACTGAAAGTATAAAACTTTAGAGATTAGACAATTTTTCTAGAGCTAAACCAGAAATTGGCTTTATCATTGAGTAAGTCTAATTTAGTATCCTTAGAATTTTAGAATAATAAATCATACTTAATCTAACAACTTAGCCATAACTGTTCAAGCATTTTCAGTAGTGCAACTATAGCGTCCCTAATTAAGTAGGATTGTATAGCTCTTATAATTATCCTTTAAAAAGTTCCATACAAACATGAAAATTAGAAACTAAATATTCAACTATTGATTCAAAAGACTGAACTTGCTAAACGAAGAGTTCCCTTTTCAAAGTGCATCTAGAATGTTTAATTAAGAACAAGCGCAGCGCACCCATTCTAGCGCATCTACTTTACTTCATTAAATTAAATGAATCGCAGGAAAGTACTGCAATTTTGTAATAAAACACAAAAAAAAACGCATAAAAAGTTTGTGAGAAATGCAGCATGTTAAATTTATTATCTAGCTAAAGGGACTCAAATTTAAATTTAGCCATGTTACTCTGCATCGCTAAAAAAGAAATTGAAGAACTTTAGGATAGTTACCGATAAATTGTTCAAAACTCTAAGTATTTTGTATTATCTTAACAATTATGATTATGATTATGAAGCCATCATCTAGCCATCAAACTTACAAAAAATCGATAAATCTGGTGTATTAGCTTTATGTCTTATAATCAGGAATAGAATCTTCTAAATACACGATTCCATATATTGTACAGATTCTCATTACTGAAATTCAAAAAATTCACGTTGTTTCCGGTATTTTTACGGTTTTTGCTGTAATGTGATTGTATGGGCATAGATACAGGTCACTAAGTCGATGGACTTCGATCCACATGGCCGCTAGCACACTTCGATATTACTAGGCCTATTCAGATTCATTCACCGTAAAAATAAGTACCTGAGGGTAAGAACCCTAAGTTAATAGATAACTCCCGTGCTTAGTAGGTACTAGTTTCATTAGATTCCCTCCCTAGACAATGATAAAATGATGCTAAATTTTAGCAGCGATATTTGTTAAAACAAACCTTTTGCTAAAGGAGAGTAATGGTATAAAAAAAAAGACAAAAATTGTTGTTGAGACAAGTAATTCTCTATCCACTTTGGCTCAAACTTTGTTGATTCTTCGACAAAAAAAAAAGAATCGGAAAACTGTTTAACATTTAATAGATCCGCTAGTTTTTTTAGCAACGTTTGTAAAATTACTACTATTCAGCTCTTTTTTTTTGGACAAAAACACTGATAAAAGCAAACAAAATTTGAAAGATTTAAACGTTATTTTGTTTGAAAGTTTGAAACGACTGTATCTGTTCTTCAAAGTTTGAATTAAAGAAATCATAGAAAGATTCAAGTTTGTGTGTGTCACACATGAATGAGAAAGTTGGACTTTTGGTATTTCTTTGGAGAATTTAGACAACAATATACTGTTTACCCATCAAAGAGGAACGTTTACCTGGGGCATCCTGTATATAAGTGTTTTACTAACGATAAATCGATATAATCAAACCAAATAGATCAAAATTCGAATAGTTTTTGTTTCAACTGATATCACGAAAACATTTTTTTTTTTTATAAAAACTGTGTTCATATTTCAACAAACACAGCTAATAAATCATCTTTCCATGGATCTCAAAATTATTGCTAGCGTGCAACATATTCACAATACCAGTTGTTATCTGAAGCGAAACATGGAATCACATGATATTTGGATGTTTATTGGTTATTTTTCACCGTAATCAATGAAACTAACTCTATTCTTCAATAAATCAAGAATTTTCAATTCTATAACAATCAAATTAATAAAGAATGAAGCAGTCTGTAGGCTGAAAATTCCCCTTAACTTAACTGATTTGATACTTTTCATGTAGATTCAAAATGAATGTAGGTAGAAGTTAAATATGGTTTGTGATTTTAAACAAAAAGTAACGGTTTTAATTAGTATTCATGATCTCATACTGGTAATACAAAGAACTTAACGTTTAATTTAAAAATAAAGCACATGTTTTACACTAAATCTACAATGATAACATAGTTTTTAAAAACGTTTTGTTATGTTGTTCCCGTTTAAAAATAAGTTGTAAAACGTGTCTAGTTATAATCGAATGCAAAAACCGTTGGAATTTTTATTTAAATATAATCCAAACTAACAGAACTAACAGCCCCCGTCAACTTCGATATAATCTGTATTGTTAGGATAACCAGAAGGGTTTGAAATGCATACATATGTAGAAACTTTCTGCTTGAACGTATATAAAGGATAGTCATGAATTTTATGTAAATTACTGTAATAGACCACATATGTTTCGCTGTTGTTCTTTTTTTTTTTGGCTTTAGAAATTGAAATTCCCAACAACGAACGTATACCTACCTATCTACTTCTAGATGTATAATACCGTAAATTTGAAAACATCGAATAATTCACCAAAAAAATTCCATTTGTGGTATTGCTGTGCAATCCTGCCTATTTAACAACCATTTCCTGTATCAGTGCTAGTTCAATTGTAGATATCCCGGAAAGGCAACAATTTAACAAGATTAATTAACCTAACCATGATAATTAATTGATTCCACTCATGTCTTTCAATTCGAATAAAACTAGATAGAGTTTTTGGTCGGTTGAGTAAAAAATAGCAAAAAAGCTAGTTCTTTTTTTTTTTGTCTAGGTATAGTGACCTGCAATGTTCAGTCTAGTCATCCCTAGAGCATACTGGTGAATTGGTAATGCTACAGCCTTTCAATACTGTATTCGATTCTTCCATCAAATACAATTGAGTCGTTTTTCCGGCTGCTATAAAAAAGGTATATAACAGGCAAGCTATGTATAGCAAATATGAAGTTTTCAGACATTTATAGCTAGAAATATATCTGAAAATATAAGTAGATTTGTCAAATGCTTTTAGATTGTTGGGATAGATCTCTGACAAAACGTTAAACTTATCCATAACTAGCTCATATCGTTTCGTTTTGTACTTTGTAACTCTTCACAGATAAAATCATTGTTTAAGCATTTGTCAACATTCATCAACTGAAATCTGCAGCACTTAATTAAACTTGTACGATTTATACGATAAAGTACAATTCCATTTTGAATTACATTTAACTAGTTTAGTAAACGCTTGAAAATCCGTATACTATAGATCCTTGTACTATCGTAGAAATTGGATGGTTACCCAATTTCTAGTAATAAGGGGCTACCTTTGCAAACTAAACTAGATTTTATCGAGAATTGTCCGACGATTTTCCAATATCCCTTGTCATTTTCCAAATGTTTTATCGATCTGGTTTAGATAATCCAGAATAGTGGTGATATAAGCGATGAAATAATACAAGTAGGTACGTACGTTCATTTATTTGCTTCTTGACGTATTGAAAATGATATCCCCTTTGCCTCTCTGTGTGTTCAAATATTTGTCATATCTTCTACCCGAATATAAATAGTTTTCCTTCATAAAAAAAGGGGTAGACGGTATTTGAAAGAAAAAATAGGGATAATGTGAAAAAACATGAACATAAACTAGAAATTACAAAAGTTACGCTATACCATACATAATACAGTGAAAATAATAAACTTGATGATCACAATATCATGTTGACTGCATCATGAGGCTTTGAAGTGAATCTTTTTACAATCTATCGATTGTAGGAGTATTGCAAACCAGATAAATTTAGAAGAAAAGGGAGAGAATTCCTTTGAATACAGTACAGGGATACGCTGTGCAATAAGTGTGCTAAAATCTATATAGCGCCCGTCTGTTGGTAAAAGATGTAAGCTTGACATGCTGCATTTCTTTTTTGAGTAAGTTTCGCGGGATAATCGACTATCTATTAGCGATAAGTACTGTGTAGATAATATCTTACTGTACTACCATATGAAGAGAGGATGATAAAGATGGGACCTCATAAAGGAATATTTGTTTTTGAGAAATTCTTGCTACACAAGCATATGCATTGATCTTTCTTATGCATTTCTTAGATTGTTTGTAAGTGCAATCTAGTTGTCACCAACTATTTTAGTTGCACTATCGTACAAGCTTATAAAAACAAATAACACAACTGTAAAGATAAATAAAGAGACATTTCTTATGGGAAATCTTCTCAATCATTTGTTATCTAAAATTATAAATTTGCTTCTTTCAACAAGGAAGAGAATCTACTGAGGATCTACTATGAACACCTGCAACTGCTTTTATGGAGAAAAAATTGGGAAAAAATCAAATAAACGATCTTAGTAAATCATAATCTTCAGCTGCTACAAACAGAAGAGACTGCAAACGTCAATAAAAATCGAACTTACAAGGTTTTCTATCAACATTTACGTATGAAAATGTTAAACCCCAAAATACTTTAGCAGTCAATCACAAGTCACGACCTTCTAGTGTACAAAATAAGATTTGCAAGAACTTTAGATTTTCACTACAACTCCCCTTCGACAACTAGCAATTTATAATTGAAAAATCTACAGAAAATGCTAAAAGGACGAAGATTTAATTGATGTTCCAATAAATAAACAATAAACAAGTGGAAATCTTTGGAGTATTATTCAATTATGCATATCTTCTTCTCTTTTCTATCAGAAGACTTATCAAAATTTTGAATTACTGAAAGAAGAAATAAATAACTTTTAACAGGTTAATTTCGTATAAAACTTGAATATTTTTAATAGAGTTTTCCATAAAAACTGTATTAAATGAATCTATAAAACTTCAAAAACTATAACTAAGTTTCCTAAATGTTTTTAAACAAATTCCAGTTTAGATTAGATCGGCTGATAGTCTGCAAAAGATGTCATCAACTCCAAAAACGTTTCGTATAATAAGCACAGATCAAAAAAAATCTCCAGTGTTTAGCGTTAAAGAACGAAACAAAGCAATATCAGGAAATTGGTGTCAGAAACAACCAACTACTCAAATTGTGGAAATTCCGGTATTTTAAAACATGTAATAGACAATCATCTGTATTGGTAGTTTTCTATTCGATACATCCACGAAAATCTTGTTTCACTGGAATGATTCATGAAAACTAACCGAGAATTGTGGGCAACACGTTCTTTCGTTTGCCAGATATGGATAGATGGATGGATGGATGGATGGATGGATGGATAGTCAGCGAATTCCTGTTTGTCGTTGATAAATCTGATGACGTCAGACCTTTGAAATTCTTTAAAGGTCGACATGTACCACTTGACACCACTACCATTACCACATCTAGATGGGGTGTAATTTTTCATGTTGAAATTAGTTTAAAAAAGTTTTCTCCCTAGCAGTTTAAACACATATATCTAAATGTCAGCCAACAACAACACTAAAATAAGATGTATTTGTGTTTTGTTTGTTGTTGGTGTGTTTTATGGAAACTTGGTAGGTAATCGATGTGAATTATTTGATAAAACAGTTGTAGTTTAAACTGATCCAAATGGATGATGAAGGTTGGGAGGAATTTGATATGGTTTTGTCTGAACTTTCAGGCGATATTTTGTTGGGTATATAATTTTAACAGAAAATTATGCCTTATTTCTTAAACAACCATTTAATTTGTTTTCTATGCGTACAGATATAAGCGTGAAAGGAAAACTTGATATTTTCAAAGTTGATTTTTCTCAAACATAAACAAACTTAATTAAGTTGAGAATTTATTATTCATGAATAATGAATTTTGTTGGTTGATTCCGGTAAAGACTATTTCGTCAAATCTTGGATCCATAGTCAACAACAGGAACGAAAATGAAACGCCTACAGGTAAATTCTAATCTAGAATGTCTTAAAGTGCGAATGAACGACTATCAAAATATCTAAATATCTGAATATCAAAATTTTAATAACTGTTATTGCAGAGAGAAGTCGTAGAAAGAATATCGAAAAGCTCGAAGTTTGCAAACAGACAACAAGAACAAATCTTGATGGATGTCTCCAATTTAAATGTGAAACATCTATACGACGAGATCCGTGAATTGTTTAAAGGAAATTTATTATATCAAAACATTGAAATTGCATTACAGCTCTGTCTTTGAGTAACTGATACAAAGACTATATGAAATTTTATCTATCAATCTATTTACGAACGTCAAACTTGCTGTCATTGTTTAACGATTTCTTTGGCATTCTTATTGCGGAAATTCAAATTGCAATTTGTGTTTGAATTGAATCGTTAAATATTATTGATATTGATATACTCGTAGATGATGGTATAATTTTATTAAATAGCTGCCTATTTAGTGTTTCATTGTAAAATAAATATTGATATACTTACTATACAGTATAAGATGAAGTTAATCGTTTAGTGATTTACGTCTATATAGTTTGATGGATTTTTTAAGCTATAATGGAATTTATGGTATTTGCCTTTTATAATACATGCTATTCAAGCTATTTTCACAATATCTCAATAAAAACCCAATAAAATCTCGACTTTATAATACGAAAATTGAGAAACATACAATAGTTAGTAGCTTTCAATGGAATTTGATCTTTATCCCAACAACCAGCTCTATTATCGTCATCTTCTGGGCAAATGTATCAAGCCTGGTAGATTTCTACAGCTTGTCTCTTTTAACTTCAACACCTTGACTTCAATACAGCAAATATACTGCCATTGGTGTTTTGTTTATTTTCTTACAACAGAACTACTTCAATTCGAACGCACCGATTAGATTAAAAAATAGCTTAATCAGTAGAAAATCATCTCACTTTGAATACTTTATTGACTTTCTCCTGCCATCTTCTAATCTCTGTCAACAATTTATTGTAACAATGGGTGCAACAAAGATGCTATGGATTTTTCCCATCTATCTGTCCATCTGTTTTTTTTTTTTTGAAATAATTTGTATTGTTCACCCACCTATTCGATCAATATGTTTGCAGTTTTTGTTGATATGTCTAGTTTTTTCGTCTACAGACGTCAATTGTCATTATCCCTTCACCGTATTGGAGAAAAACACTCTTCTATATAGAAGAAAAAGACTATAGATCTAACTGTAAATGGAAAAATTCGACTGGCTTATGAATTTTATAAAACAGAATTAATGCAAACATAGTATTTAGAAAAAATCAGATTAAAGGTTTAATTACAGTTTTACTAGAAGTGCGAAGAATCCTAAACCTCTGGAACAATGAATCATGTACTTCAAAGTCTTATTACACTTCAGTATTTTTCAAACTATTGAAAACAATAGTTGTTATATAGAAGCACGTTTCTAGCAGCAGCTCAATGAACAATATAGATAATTCTACCAAGAATGTATTGCGTACAAAATGCCCTATCTTAAATAGATAATAGCTTAAATTTTTTGAGGCAATGAACTGTTGCTCCAAATAGAATATTTGTTTTCTTCGTTGTCTTCTACGACACAATTATTCAAAAATGCAGTTGTTTTCGAGTCAATAAAGCCGGTTTTATCTTTGGTTCCTAAATCTCAACAAATGATAATTTAAGTATGTGATCTTAAATAAGGTTGGGCTAGTAAGTTAAGATTGAAACGTGGAAAATGAACCAGAAACAGAAAACGGATAATTTAGCCTTACTTATTGTGTCTGTAAAATTCAACGATTCAGTACATCATATACATTATTACAAGGTAAGATGGAATAACAGTAATTTACAAGTCTTTTCTCGCCCTTACATAATCTGCTATTTTAAGAAAAATCAAGTCAAATCCTAATGGGACTGTTTTTAAGGGTGAAAATATTTTACCATTAAATTTATCATTAATTCATGACATCCATCACAAACAACATGAGATTTTCAACATCCCTTAAGATGGCTGATTCTGTACAAATCTAGCATTAATTAATTATTTACAAGTGTTTTTTAATATTTGGTGGTAACGGGAAAAAGAACAAACAATTGTTACATAAATATGCTTTCCGTTTCATTTCCTTTAGCTGTGTGTATATGATCGTAAAGTGTTTAGAATACCCTCGTTTATGAGCGAATAACCTAATTTTATAGCTATTCACTACAATTTTGAAATATTTAATTTAACTCTGATCAAATTCTAAATTTCTCTAACAAGTTTAAATTTTTCATGAAAATCTAAATTGTTGAAAGGGCATCTAACATAATAATATTGCTGAAAATTGTATAGAAATAGAGAATACGAATTAAATTGAAAAGTGACATTCTAGTTGCGTTTCAAGTTCTTTTATATCTGACTTGTTGGAACATATTCGCTTTCTACGAGTATATTAAAGCGAAATCTTGAATATTCCTTATATATTTGCATAAAGCTGACATATTGGACATGGAAAGAAGGTATATGATTATAACGCTTGTAATGTCAACGTTTCACAAAATTATACATTCTATATAGATAATAAAATAGCAGATGGAAAGATATCGAAGTGACATATTTGATTAGAGAGATTAATCGTAAATCTTTGAAATTAGTAGAATGGACTTTTTGAATAAGAACAAACAACGGCAAAAATTTAACGTTTAAAGTTTAACTTGCAGTATTTTTATTGATTTTCTTTTTTCTGTAGCTTTTTTTCCAAAACATCTTCAACACTGTAATACCATTTAGACTGGTTATGTCAAACACACGTATATTGAAGAAACTGTCAATTGAAACTTCATGAAAAACGTGGTGACGGCAGGAGGGATTTATTGTGAAATAATGTCAAATGTAACATTTCGACTTTGATACATTTTTCGTACTACTGATCTGGAAATATTTGCTGCTATAAAGAAAACAACAATATATAAGATAATAATAATAGTTTCATTAATTTTAAAGAAAAGGAAACTTTTTTTTAGAATTACGGCAGTTTAGAAGAGAAGTAGTCGATATGGTTGACTGCTACAAGAGTGTGTTAAGTTAACCTTTATAACTTTATTTCAAGCTTTTATCTCGATTTTCTTTTATTCACCCAGTTTTTATATACTAGCCGTTTTCTCAATGTTAGAAGGGACTCTAGAATGTGTTAAACTCCCTTTGTATACTGTCAGTATCATAGAAATCTTTTTCAATGAAAGAGGACATGCAACAAAAAAAACGACTTTCTGAAATAAAACAACATTCCCTCAAATGTCGCATAATTTTTTTGAGACTTGGTGAAATTAAAAATGAATGTAATTCCCTTGTTGACATTCTACAAGAATCATTATATTATTGAGAATAGAACAGACATGGTCCATGGTGCATGTTAGGTTTACAGTTTAGAGGTCGTGTTATTTCTCGGTTGACTAGGCTTTAGTGACTCACTTTTCACATCTTATTATTAGTTATAATAACATTCAAAATTACAAAATTATCAATTCATAAAGCTATAATACACACAATTCTATGTTTAATTGTCTTGTTAAGTTAAACAATAGATTTCAACTTGAATATCTTACTCTCAATAATTTAATATTAGATGATTGATGTATGAATTGATAAAAGCAGTGATCTTTCAAAATTTCGAGATAGCCATTAAAACCGAAATTCCCCAAATGCGGTTTTAGTTTAAAACAAACTTCTCTTGTTGTGTTGAAGATTAAATGAACACAGATTCACTCTAAATGGTTTACAGAGTTAAAACCATAAAATAAAGAAAAAAAAACATAATTAAAAACCCAATTAAAATACGATATTTTGCAAAAGTTGTGCAATTCTACATTTGTAACACTTGAAAACTATTTAGAAGTAATGCAGTTGTTATATTTCAACAGTGATAGAATGATAGCCGCCTCAGGATAGATCCTTATTTCAACTCGAACATTTAAGATAGAAATTTATTTCTTGTATGTCTATAAAACTAGTAATTTTGCCCCTTGTAGACGAATAAAATATTGCCGTATTTTTACCGGATGTAAGCGTACCTACATGTTTAAATAAAATACCGGAAATAATCGAAAAGCTTTAGTTGTGGATGTCACGTTTATAGATTGTTTTGTTTTTTCGACAAACAAAAAGAAACTATAATAGGACTGCTTTTATTTTTCAACAATGTTGATATAATAAATGTAGTCTATTTGTCTGTCTCTTATTCACCCTCAAGTGGTATAGTGATTAAAGATCTCCACCCTATCGGGCTTATCAATAATTCATGCCGTGATTTGTTTAGATGCTAAAATTCTAGTGCAATCGACATCCCCAAATCCCTACGGATGTCTTGTAACATTACGCAACATAACTCAAGCAATATAGTCTACTATCCGTTCTAATAGAGAGAGATTATTACAATTCCTTCATCAATTAATTTGAATTTCCTCAAATTTAATCCAGATTAGTATAATAACGTTTTGATGATAAATTCTATTATTATTATTATTATTATTATTCTTATTATTGATAAATGAAATGTTGACTAACGATAAGAAACGTAAAAATTTCGCTCAATTGAATATGACAAGAAGATTAATTCTCTATGGTTGGAGTTAATGACACGAATATTTGCTGGCATAGCTTTATTACATATGACATTCGTACTGAAGAGGGTTCCACATTGAACTGCTGTTAATGAAAACAATTTTTCATTGAATGTCCCTTTAGAAAACTTGTCGAAAGAAGAAAAATTGCTAATATATCACGACGACTTCAATCAGTTTTCAAGCAAATTCTGATAGTAGAATTATTCCCAATTGATAGCAGGCAATCGAATAATACTCTGATGAACCAAAATAATAATAATAAAAAGTTGCGTATAGCATTTGAAATTAGGAGGATAACATAAGGAAAAAGAGATAGAATCGAGACGACTTTCAAGATTTATTCGCTAATAAACCAAGTCCGAAGGATGGTCTTTTAAATTGCCTAAAGAGGATTGACAAAATTAAAACAGTAGAACTTGTTCGTGAAACGAACTAACTATATCCCAAGGGAAATTGGAGTATTGTTGGTTGGGTTTTTTTTTTCTTCTTCTTTTGACATGGTAAGCCTTGACTGTGGATAGTCTTCAAACGACAAGAGTTCGCAACGGTTGTGAATATTTCATTATACAACGTTACACTTTCAGAATAATCCACTATCGTAGTGATTTATTATTGGTATGATTGACGTTTTACACTGAAATCGATTCAATATTATATTAGTTTGTCTTTATTAATGAGATTTTGGAAAATATCGGTTATTTTCGAATAAATTTCAATTGTAAAATTATTTAATCCGCGTCAAATGCATAAACCCTGTTAAAACCATGTTTTGTCTACGTATTTGAAGAAGGTCGTATTTTCGAGGCGGGCCCGCACACAAATGCCAAAAAGCTTTTCAACACTCCTTTGATAATCTGCCGACTATTCTGCCCATTATACATTAATATTATAGCGTACTACTAAAGAATTCTGTGGCAATTTTGAACATTTCTTCGATAACGCGTTTCCGTTATTTAACAGCGATTTCACATCGTCTCTTATAAACGCTCCAATGTACCTACATGTAAGCATTCACTTATATTGTTAAAAGATTGAAGAAGAAGATGAAAAAAATGGAACGGTAATGGTTAGCACATAAATCACTAAAATGATTTCTGTTATTATAGTGAATTAATGATCTAAAATCTATGCGATAATATGAGCATGCTCTCAAACATCGGAAAGCTTAGTTCATTAGCAATAGCAAAGTTTGGTTCAAGTTAAGTCAAACATAAACAATGTTTTAGAGACCCTTAAAGTGATTAATAAATAAAGTAGACCTTATCACGTTGAAATAATACGAAATTTCCATTAAAGTTTAAATCATTTTTTCTTCTTCTATTTCTCCAAAAAGCATGATGAAAAATTTAATGATAAAAATTGTAGCACACTTTAAACATCAATAAATAAGGTGGTAGCTTTTTAATTATCTTGAATAGAGTAGATTTTGATAGTCAACTTAATTTCCCTTTACATTAAGATTACTAACAAGTATGGAAATTAAATTTTTAAATAAATTTTATAAAACGAAAAGAAAATTGTAGCAAAGACATGACAAAATTCCTCTATATTAAAACATTATGAAGAATTCATTTTCTTAATGATACTCTTCTATATAGGTAAGGTAGAAGGGAATTTCTGTGAAATATGTATAAAGTTAGAGTTTATCTTGTAAAGCTTTTCTTGTTTTTATCTATAACATTCTCACTGGATATATGCAAGACTTTTGGAAAATTGATCTTGGTTCATTTCCTTCCTTCTGAAAACTCTTGAAAAGATGCTTAAATTATTCATGTATCTAATACAAAGGAAAATACACGGAAAAACATTAAATTAATATTAATTTGTTTTTATAGAATAAAACATGATTTAAATTGGAAAACATTGTTTTTCAAATGTACATAGTGGTTTAATGATAATACAATTAAGGCCACCACAACATAATCTCCACCTCTCTGGTTGACAACAATGAAAATTTTAATTTTCTCAACACTATCCTCTCGTTTTAAACGTTCTTTATTATTATTATCAACAGTAAACGAATAAACACAAAGAATATAAAATCTACAAAAATTTACATAATACGCAAACGGGGTGAATAATAAATTACATTCAGAAATGGTGGTCGTGAAAGTTTGTCTTAATCCAACAATCTTTGGACTATTTCGTTATTCAAGAAAGTGACAAAAACTATATATAAAAAAAAAGCAAAATTTCGTCGAGAAATGATTAAAACAGTTTATTATTTTTGTTTCTGCTTAATTATTATATAAAACTCGATTATAACAATAGAAGATGTAAAGGCGCGTCTCCACACGGACACATTTAGTCGGCAACATTTTGCGAGTACTGTCTACACTGGGCTACACGCCACCACAAATTTGCGTGTTAATTGTGTGTCTCGTGTGTATTTTGTTTTCCTTAGTTGGCAGCATAAATCAGCTGATCCGACTTGTGATGCAATTTATTTTATTCTAATTTATTTATAACAGATAAATATAACCGACAGTGCCTTTTTCATATATTTTAGGGTTTTATATTTCATATAGGGCTCAATTATAACCAAAGCACAATTATTCGCCGTTCAACAAACTATAACTCGTCATAAAACACGTCTACATGAGTCACACATTGCTTGCAACATTCCTTTGATGTTTATTCATTTACAGCAGGCGTTGATTATGTTGCTCGGGTACATAGGCAACGCTCAAAGCTGCTGACTTACGCTGCTACCCATGCGAGAAATTTGATACAGGCAGCATGTTGCCGGCTAAATGTGTCCAAGTGTAGACGCGCCTTAATGGTAACTGTGTTTTATTTACATTTTCTGTAAATGTTGATTTTCAACTCTGAAATTTTTCGAAAATGTCTAATTTTGAAGCATATTCTCTAATCTTTATTGCATTTTCTAGGGCCCGGTTTATCTTCCATTTATAAATCACGACTTTGAGTGGACCTTGAACTTAAATAGCAGTAATAGGAAAAACTCATTTCACTAATATTATCTTTATTATAATATTGATCTTTCATGTTAATTCTAAGAGAAAGGTTCTTTTATAACATTTAAAAGTTAGGCCATTCAAATTTCCAGTTAACTCTCGAGTTGCGAAAATCTCATTAAAACAAATTTAACCAATGTGCATAAATGTGTAGAGCAACATTACAGGGCGCGGCTACACATGCACTGCAACGACCAACTTGTGCTTTGTATATAGAAGATGGTTATTTTTATTCGTCAAATGAACATATTGTATGCGACATACTGTTCTTTGTTAGTGCACCGAAATGAGTTGTAATTCAATAAATAATAAATTAGCAAAAAAAAAGAAAGAAGTAGAGGTGTTTATAATGGATTCTGTAATAAATGAGTTCGGCTGTAACAGCTCAAAATATGGCAGTAAAAACTTAAAAATTCAGTCACTAACATTGAACAACTTGAAGAATTATACATCACAGATAGACGACAATTAAGTATCGCTTTCCTATATAGTTACGTTTCATATTACGAATTGCTGTAATCTGATGCCATTTGAAGTGTAGAATAACAAGTATACGGACTAACAATTTAGGTCTAAATATTTGCTGAAAACTGCTATTAAAACGTTACGAGATCGTTAAATGGTATGTATAATATCAATTAAGAGTAAAAGACTTACGTGACATTGATTCCGTGTAAAGTTTAACTTTTTAGACTTTTAACAAGCAACTTTTTATCAAAACAGCTGCTAAATACATGTGAGAAACTGAAGAAACTCTAAACACGTGCCTACAATCTATATATTTGTTTTATAATGTAAACAACAACCACAAACAATATTGTAAATCATGTAATACCAGCAACACTTACAATATGTTACTAAGAAAATGTAATCCGTGTATACTTGGCTTTAGAATTTACACATACATGCAAAAACTCAACTTGTTGTCATTTCTTACCAACAAAACCATCAAATTCGTATATGCGGTTACAAAGAGATCGATTTTCTGTTTTTTTTAAAGAAAAGGGACAAGATATATAACTTTTTTACACCCTTTAGAGTGTTTGGATTAATCATTGGAATACAAGGAATTGTCATGTTTGAGTGAAATAATGATCGTTCTCCATTTCACAATGGTAATAAACAAGCTGTAATTTTGATAATGAATGATAATTACAGGTAATATTTCATTAAGTTCTCTGAATTCTCATTACGAAATTTATTGTTGTTACTATATACTGTGTTTGTTTTGTTTTTTTCGTCTGCTACCCCTATCAGCAGAATTTTATATTTTAGTCATAATTTCTCTCATGTTATTTAGGTTTAAGGTTACGGTTTTAATGTATTTAGGTACAGTAAAAACGAGTACGTGTTGTTAATTTTAAATTTTACAATATTTGCGAAGATCCTTGTTAGGTACCTACTCTTCATTCGTATTAAGTTTATTTACAAAGTAAATTTCCTCTGGCACAGTCAGCAGAAGAACATACATATAAGTAGGTACACTGTTATTCAGAAAATATACCATAATTAATGATGATGATAATAATTATAATCATCGACAGACAGTTCAGCTTAATTAAACAAGATCCTCTTAACTTTTTCCTATCTTTATTTCTACTTTTTTTTTGAAAATAAACAAAGAAAAAATAAATTTTAAAAAAAAGCAGCTTTTCAACGATTCTGTCAATATTGTGTGAATTTGCGCTAACAGAGATCGATTATTTTAAATTAAATTCTACGCCGCTGTCATTTGCTAACGATTCAAAGTTAAATCGTTAATTTATTTTTTTCTTCCTATTTATTGTTTACTTCGAACGAGGCAGAGTCTATTGACGCTACAACAACAACAACAACAACAACAACAAAAAAACGAAAAAGTTGACGATTGATTTTCAGAATTTCCCAACATAGACACACAATATTCAGGTTGGTTGATTTTTCAATTTCACATATTTGATGATAGATAATTCGGGAAAAATTCACCAAATGTAAATTGAAATAACTTTCTCTTGAATCAATACGCCTTTATTCTTTAAATAAATTTCTAAATATTGATAGTTTAATTTCGGTTATAGTATAGATAGAGATAGTATTGTGTTTGAACATTCCCTTTTTGTTTTCTTACTGTGATATTTAGTATCTATTTTCGGTTCGATATTATAACCGGGTCAAGGAGATCGCAACATTTTCAGATTACTTACAAATTCATCTATGAAATTAATCAATCAATCAATGTTGTAAATATGACAAAATGAAACACTAGTCTAATAATAATTAGTGATAACAATTGTTTCGATGTTTTACCACTTATTACGTGAAATATAATGTTATTATTACAACGTGATTTCAGTAAACATACAAAATCGATAAACTGATGTTTATTTTATAAACAACTATTAGTGTTTCAACGAACATCATTCTAGATTGTCGAAAATTAACAACAACAAAAAAAAAAGGAACGAAACGAACTTTTGAAGTCTGCAAAGCAAATGGATGTCAGCAAAGCAGCAGTAATTAAATACTCTGCTATATAAAAGCATTCCCTTAACTAATATGATTGCATTTATGTAAAAGGTTTTAAAATTTTTTTTTGAATATTAAATATTAGTTTAGCAACAAAATCAACTTTACTGCATATTGTTTGTAGAGAGAACTATAGTCTATAGTTCGAAAAGTGCATACTCGACACCTTTTCGCACTTCTAACCATACTTGTTGCAAGAATTACTATGCATCCGATCTTTGACTGATATATTTGTCATGTCCATTATTTTACCTCCCCCAAGAAAGAAAAGTACAAAATATGGGTCAAATAAAAGTTTTATACATAAAAGACCTCTGTGATCGGCCAAAATGCAATAAAAGTCAGTGTGATGCTGATAGGTCCCTTATGTGATTAGAAACCTGTCCACTACTGTAGTAGAGAACATACATTACATTATCAATTATTCAGAAATAAAAAACAACAGCAAATAAAAACTAGGATTAGTTTGATTATTAGAGAATTGGGAGGTTATCAAAAAGTTATATTCTTTAGGTTATTTTCTTGAGGCCCCTGCTGCTCTAGCCCCATTTCGATATTGATAAAGACTATAAAATAGAGACGAAATATTGGAAACTTAAGGAAATGGAACAAAATGTAAGTGAAATATATTCACTTGTGTTCACATATAAACGACTGTGTAGCCTTATCGATCTGCTCCTTTTCATACAATGTCTGTAAACAGGCCACTGTTATTTTTTCCTTGAAATTAAAATCAACAGTTTTATTTGTAAAGGAAAATTCAAAGCAACACGAATAGAGGATGTTTTTTTTTTTTTTGTTTTTCTCTTGTAAGAAAAGAGGTACATTCCTCAACATTCTTATCAAAGAATTCGAATCTTTCCTATTATCGTCAAAATTTGACAATATTCAAGTCTGTATATATAGATCAAACAAAAAAAAAATACAAACATGTTTTAAATTCCATGTGGAAATTGTCAATTTATAATGCTTCCCTTGTATTTATCAAACGTACAGAAGCTTCACTAATTCGAAAGTAGATAACTTAAATCTATATTGTTGCAAATGAATCCAGACAAGAGTCAAATTTCGATACTGTTCTCTGTTTTATTAATTAACAACGTTTTATTGAATCGTGCGCAGTGTTTTATCTGACAGAAAAGCCCATTTCCATTGAAATAATATCATTTAAAAACCCAAGTTTATCTTATCAATAATTATTAAGAGAATCTAAAATGATCCTAAAATTGAAGTAGAAAAAAAATTATGGTTATTGATTCATTGTTCCGAATGTATTTAGTTGTTTTTTTTTTGTTGTTGCTGCTGAACGGGTAAAAGGAAAGGATGAGGTCAAAGTAGTTCCACCACAAATACACTGATTTTGCAATAAAATCCCAACTATAACTGCTGGAAACGAATGTGTATTTGTATCGATAACGTATGAACAATGACCGGAAAATTTGGAAGCTTACAAATGTTTATCCGGAAAGCTCTCTACTCGATTTCGTATAAAAATCTATTAATCTAAAATCAATTCTTGTTGAGTAAAAATTAGATTTAATCACAATGTGAAAATCGATTATTTATTTTTGTTTTTTTTTTGGATTGAGAGTAGTTAAACAGGTAACAATTCCAGATTCGTTGGTATTGATAATTGAGTTAAATAAATCTATTTAGAGTTGATTAAGTGAATTGGTTACAACTGAGCTGTTATAATTGGCACATTACTCTATAATCATAAGTGGTAATTACCACGTAATTATTTGAGTCTTTGAACTATTACCTTGTTATGTAGTCAATACATATAATGTCTATTTATCCGTATATCTTTCAGCTTTGAAATTTGTATATCATTATATACAAATTTCCGTATTTATTAAAAGAAATTCATAACCAAAGACTTACAAAGCATTCCATATTTGTTAGGAAATCATAAAATATTTCAAATGAAATATTTATAGAGATTTTTGAGATTCTGTGCTAATTGAACGCGTTACAGAGTCGTTGTTCAAGTCAGTTTCAGTTAAAGCAAAAATAAAGACAAGCCGTATGAAAAGATCTGTGCTAAATATGACAAAAACAGAAGTACCAACTTTGTGATTTAATAATACTTGAACGTTGTAAGGCTCACTGTAGGTAATTTGTAGGTAGAAAAAAGGGAAATATTTCCTCTGAAGCAGTAGCAAAATTGCAGTAGGACTGCTTTAAATAAGATCATGAATAAAGACATTTCAGAATGTACTATACATGCCTCTCTTAATTTCGTATCAGCTACTTAGGTAACACTACTGGGCACGCTCTTACAATTAGACGAGAAATATGAAATCTAAACAGAAATAATTGAGATAAGAAGCGATAGGAGGCAAAGAATACGTGATAAACCGTTTGAAAGAACAAAAACACAAAAACTAACGATAAAGGTAATTGATGAGAAACTACGTGAAATTAAGATCGAGAACAGGAACTGAAAAGTTTCAACAAAATAAAGTAAATCTTCAAAAAGCTGTTTAACAGACCATCTCACCATATGTTGACTTGCCATTCTTAGTTCCTGTTCATTATTGTAGATTAATATATTGTGAAAGATGACGGTAGAAATACCCGAATCCTACATCTTCTTTTCACCGACTTTATATAGTAGGTATATACTCGAAATAATCGGCTTTACTTGTCGTCTTCAGACATTTCATAAGAAAAATCATACAGAATAAGAAAAATATAGAAATGACTATAACACCACCATCATTATCATAGATCAGTATTTGGATAACATACTAAATACAAAGATGAACGTGTTTAGAAAAAAGAACAATCAACTGTTATCACGTTTCCAATTTTATTCATTGTGGAAAAGTCTACAGAAATAGTTGCATCATTTTAAGTTTATGCTTTGCAAGTTTTATAATGATGGAGTAATGCTGATGTTACACAAATTCGATACTTTTTTGTTTGATGGAAAATTCGAACGAGTTTGCTTCTTTGAAGTTGTTTTTCTTTTTTTATCATTATTATTATTATTAAAGTGTGCTTTTGTATAATTTGCGGCTCTTCTGACACGTTTACGAATATTACAGAATCAATCTTATTATTATCTAAAGAAATTTTGAAGTTTTCCTAAAATTTGAACTTTTCCCACTTTTTTTTCTATAGAATTTCAGTTTTCAGATTGGAAATAAAATCTTTTACAGTCAACTTTATGATTAATTTCACCGGCGTCAAAAAACTTTCAACCATCAAACTCAAGTAGTTAAAGTAAGAGTGTAATCATGTTTTAACAGAAAACAAGAGTGTGTACTAAATAAATTAGTGATTTATCTAAATGAACGTTTATAGGTAATAAGTGCGAGTATAGTTAATTGACAACGTAACAATCCAAATAAAGAAGTCGATAATGAAGAAATCGACATCCAACTGATGTGTTTTAATGGTTTACAAGTGGAGATAATCAGAAAAAGACATTAAGGAGAATTTCCACTGATCCAACATGGCAACATACAACGATTTCGATCTTTCTTTTTCTGTTTTTTTTTTTTTATTATTATTTTAGATCTGGTTGTTGGTCGACTGATTGTTGGTTAGTGTTCACAATTTCAGACATGAAAAACGTTTCAAAAACAAAACAAAAAAAAACAACAAACAGATCCATCATCAATCACTACTAACAATTAATCTATCGTCATTGGGTGTGGATTCAACTTGTCCAAGGTTTGGTTGAAAACTTATAGGGTGTGGTTCTTGTAATTCCACTAACTGACTTATACTTACTTACATACTAACATAAATAGATAAGTAAGGGTAGTTTGATGCCAGAAGGCTACCAGATATGATGTACAAATTAGTCTTTAATTTAGTATACCCGACGACTAATTAAACTCGTCGATAAATGGATGGATATTAACGTGGTGTTTTAGATGTTGAGTCCTACAGGCAACATTTACCTAATTTTCACTTTATTAAATAATGTTGGGAATGCGATGGGTCTATTGCCGACCATTTTGTTCACCCTTACTCTAAATACACGTTGTACTACAACTACTATTTAAACTATAGATTTAACAAGAAAGGTCTGTAATTTTAGTTCAACATAAACTGACACAGATAGAAATAGAATAACATAAAGGACAAACAATGAAATGGTAAGCAGTTTATTTGACATTAACAGTAATTAGAATCCTCTATAAAGTTAATTAAAATATAAACTGTCAGATTTTGTTGTAAATCTTCCTAAATATTGTGATAAACAGCTGTTTATTTTGATAGAATTCAAAATCGATAATAACGTAGAATAGAAAAGAATGTGTGTATTGATGGAGTTCAAGTTGATATATGTTTATTTACTTGAAAGAGGAAAATTTTAGATTTCTTATCATGAAATATTACCTTATGGTAAAGTTTTATCAACAAAAAGACACAATAACTACCTACCGTTAATTAACAATTATCAAATTCAATCAAAAACGTAATTCGTACTTCATTAAAACTTACACGTAATTTGAGTTGATCGAGATGAGTACGATTTCAAGACATTAAGTTAATATCTATACTTTGTTCATTTTGACTAAAGAATAATGATAGTGCGTGATCTGCTTATAAACATAGGATGAACCAAAACTATTGCACGATTGTACCGTGTGCATTGATTTAATTCAACATTAATATTAATCCTTTAACAATAAACCTCCAATTCTACCATTTCTATAGTATCAACTATCATACGTTGCTCACATGAATATTTTTCAAAGTAGATTACATGAGCAAACTATAAATTATCTATCGACGAAAATGTTGAAAAACGAATTTCTTACATAAACTACTAATCTGTAGAGTAATTGTTTTTGACCTATTTCTCGAATAAAACTGACAATTTTTTTTGTACTATCATTGAAAAAAAAATCCAATCACCTATACAGTTTACTGTGAACATCAATCTACTGGCCAGTAATGCTATTTCTGGTTCTAACAACTTTTACAACGCTTTGATGAATTACCGCAATCCGTAATAAAACACAGGCAATGCCTTTAATTATTCGACCCTTTTGATCTAATCAGACCGACAGAATTGGTGTATGCATACAGTGTGTCACTCACATTGATGATTAAGTTTTTCTGATTTTTTTTTTGTAATAACAAATACAACTTTAAGTAGTGATTTCATAGTAATTTCGCTAGAGATGATTACTCATCAGAAAGACAACTGTAACGTTAATTAAACTTTAACTACAGCAGGCAGCTTTGAAATTTTAATTGAAATATTATTAGACTGGAAAGACAGTAAGAATATAAATCGATGTTCTAGTTTAACTGTTTTATTAACGATCAGTTTTGATGAGTATTTTGTGACAAGTGACTCTCCATACTGGATAATCGAAACGAATCTTCCACATTAGTTGAAGTAAGCTGTCCAAGATATGAGACAGACTATCTATAGTAGTATATAGGAAATGGTTAAGAAAACTACTCGACTAGCTATGCCACTACAAATATTTCGGTCTAAAAGTTTAAAAGTGTATGAAATCCCTTAGATAAAGGACTTTGACTTTCGATTAAAACAACACGTATCAAGTTTCTAACCGTTAAAAACTATCAAAAGTTTAAGATTTTTAGAATAACAGTTGAAAAAATAACAAGAAAGTTTGCGTGATTTATACTTTACGACACATAAATCTTTGTTTTTTTTTGTTTTGTTTCTAATTTAAAATTTGGCTGAATCTCCCGAGAAGTTACGAAAAGAAAACATAGGTAGGACAAAGATACTAAATGTTTTCCATATATCTATGTTCTACTTAACGAAAACAAAAGAAATTGTAGGTCAGATTGTAGTGGTGGCAAATAAATTCTTGACACTTTTTCGGTTGGCTTATTCTATTTCCGTACGTATGTGCATTCTACTGAATGTGTCTATAGTCCATTTGTTTGGAATATGGATTAGTATAAGTCTATGATCAGTATGTGAACATCAATCGATGCAAAAGCTATTGAATGACTTGTTAAAGGGCGGAAAAATGCGACAGGATATTGAGTTTCAATGATACCAAAATAAACCTTTCATTTACAACATTTAAATAACACAAATAGGGATATGTACTCACAAACCGATTGCACTGTATGTTTATTATCAAAAAATGGTGGCAGCGCTAGAGTTTTAAACGGCAATAGTTGGTTAAATTATTTAAAAAAAAAATCGACTTACCACTTCACTATTCTGTTAAATCCTGAAACAAAATGATAAGAGATTAGTATTACAGTTTACAGTTTCGTTTTTTTTTTTTTTTTACATAATACTGATAAGAAAAATGTATGTAAATTTACGCAAGCAAGCATAATATTATTTAAGATATTTGAAATGTTGTCAGAAACGGGAAACAGATAAAACTGTATTATAACAAAGCGAATCTAGTTCACAAAAGGATGTCGCAAACATATAATATAATACTATTTGAAATAATATGAAAAGACTTTAGTAATAAATGGAAATAGTTCTTACAAACAACTGTCAAGTCTTGGCATTATTATCTACAGACAACAGCGAGCCAATGCTCTAACAAAAACCAAAATGAAACTAAATCAAATAATAAAAAAAGAAAAACAGAATGTGAATGACAATTACCAACATAAAAGTCAATATTCCGCTAGTTTTAAACGAATTTACAACATCTTTTTGGATTATTTACACGAAAATTAGGACTTGAAGCTGTAGTAAAGATTCCATAGGTTCCACCACAAGCCACACGAAGTTAAATATATGCACGTACCTATACATGTTGTGGTTTTCAGTAAATTTCTACACATAGTAATGTTAGTAACCAAATAGTTTTGTTTAAAATTAAATTAACACAAATTAGATTTAGAAAATATCAAATTTTGCTTTAATAAAATTTAATAGAATACCTCTATACTTTCGTACAATCAACAACAAACAATAATTGAACAAAGTTCACATGCAAACTAATATCTTGTTGTTTGCATTGATGTTGGAAGTTTTGTTAACTATTACCAACTGATTGATACTAATTTGATGAAAATAAGAAACAAGCAAGTTTCTCAGTTAGTTTAATTAGCATTAAAATGATCTTGCAATATTTATGATAACAAACACAACTGCATCAGTGATGAAGAGCAGAACATTAAGAAACAAACGTCGTCGCTTTGTATAATGTTATCAGTAAATACCTTTCAAATTTAGAGTTATTTGTACAAAATTTCAAACAAAAATGCTACAATATTGCTTTTTCTATATAACTAATAATTTGCCAATAATTATCACTATTCATCTAAACCAGTATCCACTAACAAATTAGTTTGATAAGCACGTTTGATTAATAGGGGTGACATACACCTTCTAATTATTGAAGTTTTCGTTCAAAACGTCCAGTATTCACTTCATAGACACTTTTGATCGATTTTACTAATCTGCCATGCAAGAACAGTAATATATTAAAAGAGTTTAAAAAAAAACAACGAACTTTTCATACAAACCCCTCAATTTATTACTCAGATGGTTGTTATAAACGAATTTTGTTACATTAACGATTCTTTGTCCCCATTACAAAATAAAGGTTAAAATCACTAAGCTAAACAATCATACCCTGGCCAGAAGATTCTTCCATCTCTACCAATAAGTGAGAATTCACATATAGTTCTCCATTATATAAAAGAATTTGATAGACACTTCAACAAAATATTTGTTTTTTTGTTTTTTAAGAAAAACAAGCTTGTGTTGATGAAAAATAAATCCTTTTATGAATATATTTGGAAAATTTTATATTAAAAATTATATACACACAAAGATTGAGGTGGCAAACATATTTTGCCTAGAAGCTTGAAAACTTTTTACCTAGAGATGTTACCCACTTTCACTTCATCAGTAATGAACAAGTTGAGATATTATTATCCGTTTTACACTTCCACCATTTTGTCTGCTCCATCTCACACGAAACAAACCAAAAAAAAAATACCAAAAAAAAAAGAGTATTGTCAAATATAGCCTGAAGGGTGAAATTCTATTTGATATCACGATTCAAGACAACAACACATGATCTGTTTGTTTGTTTTTGATCTCAATTCAAGTTTTCATCAAGTTGCTTTATTTTTTGCTTCTTTTGGATTTTAAATATAACCTCGTCGTTTTTTTCGGTTATAAAAGAAAATTGATATAAACTTGTTAAAGAAGTTGTATGGTCAAAATTTGCATATACTGGTAGCTTAAATTTTAATGATAGTAACTTTTCAAGGATCTATGTTGTTTAACTTGTGTCGTCTTAATAAAGTCAGTAAGATGGAGCGTGATGATATCACTAACGTTTATGTTGACAGCTTCCTCTGGTATATGTTTCTTTTTAAAACGACTCTAAAATCCAAAACGAATCTCACCAGGAAACGTCTTGACTAATTAAAATAAATATTATGAAAAGGCTTGAGAAGATTGCTGTTGTGTCAAGTCGTCCAAATAGAAAATGTAAAATATTCCTGGATATTTCAGGAATTTTGTAAATCATAATCCATCAACGTTTTAATTAAAATTATTCGCAAAATTTATGGAATGTGTGTCCCTAAAATCATACACCTGAAAACTATCGTTTATTTACCAAATCAAATCAATAAAAACGACATTATTCATTCCATATCAAATAACAGTTGAATGATTTTATTCAACCATGTATTGTAATAATTAAATTGTCGGACATTAATGTTTTTGCTGGATGGAAAATTACCTACCTATACGGAAAATGTATACAAAACCACCCAAATCATATAACATAAAACCGAAAAACCATATAGTTCTTATCTTTTGTATGGATGTACAAAAGCTGAAAAGCCAAACAGAATAAAATTTTAGGGTTGGCTAACTAGAAAACGATAAAAGACACTTTTAAACAGGAGACTTGAATTAATTAAATTCCGTGATAATATATAGGTTGAAGGGTGTAAAACTTTTAATTCCATTTCCGATCTTTTGAAGAGTTGTGACAACGTTGACAATTATATAATTATAATAATGATAATCAAATAGTGGTGGAAATGATAAAATTAATCAATAATAGGTGAATAAATATATGGAAATTTAATTTAATTCATTCATTTCATTACTTTTACAACCCCTATTAATAGAAATAAAAAAATGACGCGGATGTGAAGGTGCAAAATGTTTGAATACGGTATAAGAAAGGGATGGGACAAGCTCATAAAGTTATGTGAATCTATGAACAAAATGCTGAAATTAGAAAAACAGAAATTTAACTCTTGTATCTCATTCAAAATAAAACGGATATACATAAACCAAAATATCGACAAACTTGAGAAATTTCTTTTATAGAAATAAATCTCTTGTTGTTTGATTCAACATTACAACAAACACTTGGGAATTTATTCCGATTTCTGTACATATTTTCCTGTTAATTTATTACGCATTCTGTTTCTCTTACATTCTTTTTGTAGGTTTCAAAGTTCATTGTTATTTACATGTTTTTTGTTTCATTTCCATACTTTTCATCCCTCGACAATCGCGTAGTTGATGGTGGTGGTGGTGGTGGTGGTGGTGGTGGTTGTGATACCGTCACACTTATAAATATTACGTACATTTCTGCTTAATCAAACACACCTCTTCATTACATCTTATATAGTCAATGTCTACTAATAATGTCGACGATTTTCCATTTTCTTTGTACTATTTTTGAACAACGTTCACGTTTTTGTTGTTGTCAGCTTTTATAAAGACATTCGTACAAATACCACTAGGGACGTTATCAATTAACTGTCTTTTCTAATGAGAATAAGAGACTTTAGATAGAAGTGATGACTATTGGTTTTCTTGTGGTCTTATCCCTTTCCGCCGCCACTATTTCACATTTACCATCTAAACTGTCTGTATTTGTGAAACGCCTATTATCAGACAGTCAGTATAAATATCAGTAATATTCTATATAACAAAAGTTTTTATTACAATAGTAGAGCAAACTAGAACTGTCTTTTGCCCAAACTTCTTGAAACTTCCGCTATTGGAAAAAGAAAATTCTTCAACCATCTGACAAGAACATCTGTGCAAAAAATGCACAATCCTATACCTACGTCAATGAAAAATTATATTTACGTTAACAATCGAATGTTATAACTTTCCACATGGAGATCCAATAAAAAAATGCCATAAAACTTAGGAACAACCTATTATTTTAAGGAGAAATCACCGACCATAAGCCACAAGTTTCAGAAAAAGTATCAATATTCATCTAAGAGTTTATAAAGAAAAATGGCACAAAAACTTCTAAGAAGTGAGAGTGTTATCTTTTAGTGGGAGAAATCGAAATTTAATTTAAACAAAAACGATAGTGTTCGATTTATATGATATCCTCTCAATATCCATTTTGATATGAAATATATGAAGATTGCTGTATGAGGATGTTTTGCTTCCGATTAACTATAAATATAAGGGCAAAAAAATCGGCAAAAATAATACGAAAATTCAAAGTTCTAATAAATGACTCAACTGTAATACATAGAGAAAACCAGAACAACTATGGAATCTGTAGGAACATAAGCTTACTAAACGTTCTACATAAAATATATGCAAAGATTATTAACATCAGAACTATCACTACATTTGAAGGGATTATAATAGAATAGAGTGGATTTAGAGAATATATAGCATTTTCACTATCAGGCATGTCTTAGAGATACACAAAGATTTCATTTTAGGAATCTGCATAAAAATGAGAAAATATAACCGTTAGTTATAACAGAGAACTATAAGCGTTATTATTCAGCATTCGATGGAAGATAATTGAAATCATCCCTAAAAATAGTTAAATGTTTTGTACAAAAGCTTCAAAGCTAAAATCTAACAATACCCAAAAGACAACAGCCAGATATGTACTACATAAATGATGGAATAAATGTCTATTTACAACAATGGAAGGGTCAGTTAAATTTGATTAACCAAACTAGCAAAAAATGGACCAAACAAGTATGAAGCTCTGGGCACAGACAGAAATGAGATAAATAACAATTACTCAAAACATGAAACTGGATCTACTAAAGGAACCACCGTAATAAATTAAGTCGAAAAAGAAGCAAAAAAGCATTTCTAGTAGATTTGCCAAAAATTGTAGAACTTGTACTTCTAAAATATTTTTATCTGTCCGACTTTCGTTTTTAAAAGTAATTTTTCAGTGAAAATTAAGACTAGTTGTGTCTACTGCTCCCACGTTCTTCGAATCAACCATTGTCAACTTGAATTCAAAAAGAAAAAAATAAACTTAAATGTTTGTTGAAATTTGTATAATGCTTTACATTAGATTTAATGACCTACAAGTTTTTAGCTTCTAAATTAGTGTCGGGAATTGCTAGTAAAAGTCAAAATAGGATTTTCCATTAAACTTTCCATCGCAATTTATTAAATTCTGACATTATAAGGACGTTTCTGTTATAATTATGTCCGCTGTAGTTCCATAAACCATCTTTCTAACTTTATCAGTCTTGTCTTTTTAGCCAATTAAATTACGTTATAAATCATACCCAAAAAGACTGGATTAGAAACGAACAATTTCGTGATATTATGATTGCGTTAACGTTAAATATACGCAAATTTAAAAAACAAAATATTGAATCCAAAGGCAAAGAGAGAGAGAGAGAGAGAGATGACTGTAGTATCATCTCCAATTTAGCAAGTCACTTTTATAAAGTTACATTTCAAACGGTTGAAATAATTGCAAGTTAAATATATTACACTTCATAAGACGCGTTTCCACTTCGAATTTAATAAATTAACTTGGGAATTTTGTTCAGTGCCTAACTAAAAATTCATCAAAACTGCCTTTAAGTTTTCCTGAATAATAAACGAATTTGAGACACATCCAAAATTGTATTATCGCCCAGTCTATGCTTTTTTTTTGTAATAGTAAGTCCGATTTAACTATAAATTGACAATATTCCACACTACATAAACTTGTTTGAGTCGGAGTCAGTGAAATTACTGTTTAATTTAGATACGGTAATTATATTAACGTCAAGAAAATTACAATTCTTCACCGACACCCTAACGAATGATTTTATTATGAACATTTGTTATCAAAAAAACAAACTTCATTTTATCATACCAAGAGAACCGAGCCGAACATCATGGAACAAAATGAATAACGATCGATCGATCATCATTTTTCAAACGTGAAAGAAACACACACACACACACACACATAAGAAAAACATCAAAGTCTATAAAAACATACAATACAATATTGAAGTTGAAATAATTTTGAAGCAAAATAAAAACGCAAAAAAAAAAACAATTTTCATAAGGAATGTTCTTTCGTTTGTAGTTCGTTTACTTTGACGCTTCGCGTTCGTGGCCGTTCTTGCAACGACTCATTCCACAATTTCTCGTTTATTCAACAATATCCATCATCAACAACAACAACAACAACAATGACAAGAATTCCAACATTTTATTTTTTTACAGTGAATGATTTACATTTTGTGAAATATACTCGGTGTGTTCTGGATTCTGGGGAGTGAGTTGAAAAAACAATAACAATCACAAATACAAATGAAAATACAGGAAAATACGAAACAGTTTTACTCGTTTCTGTAGATTTGAATAGAAAAGTCGATAGTTTTAGTTTCTTAAACTGTCAAATACAATTTTAGTTTTGTTAAAGTTGCGAATGAATAGATAGAAACAAGTCAATAATCGGGTTGTCGACAATTAATTTATGGAATACGGGTAGAATTTGTTGTCCAGATTAATAAGAAGTGTGTGGCTTTTATACAAAAGCGTACAGATAAAATTAAACAAGATACTCCTATAGTAGACACCCACTTAAGCCGGCCATTGGATTAACCAGCTTTGTTTTAGTTGACGACTCTGTTAACCGACTATCAGATTAACTGATAAATTAAATAATAATTTTAAGGATATGTGTTTTAACTCTTTATTCAGATTCAGATTAACCGGCTATTTCGTTATCCGGCCAAGGCTGCGGTTTCGAGTCTAATGTAAATAGAAATCCCGGCGCATCCACCAAAATTGCACTATTAAATGTTAAAATGTGAAAATTTAAAAGTTGTTCGAATTTCTTCAATTTTTTCCTGCAAATATTGACACATTTCGATCATATGAGACATCGAACACAATTACAGTAAATAGTCTTGACAAATACACGATAATTTAATAATAAAATCGATTGTCTTATTGGTTAGCCATTGAATCGATTTTTACTGAAACTGATCAGTTGCTATATTGGATTATAAGCCCAAAAATATCAAACAAGTAATAGGTCTCCATATAGATAGACGAATATAATCTTGACCAATAAACTTGAACATTTGAAATCAAAATCTAATTATTCTGCATAGATGGATAGCAACATTATATGAATGTTATTGTTACTAGATAGTCGAATGATTTCGATTACAAATACCTTACAAATATAGGTTAAAATAATGAAATACCAGATTATAGCCTTGACTTGTTACTAAAAATACTTGTTTAAATAATTGTAATCGAACATCATTAGCATTTATGATTACGTGCTTGCTTCAATAGAAAACCACTCATGAATGCAATCGATTAATTCAATTTGGTACAAAATTTTAAAGAAGTGTATAGAACTATCAATAAAAGCGAATTGTGGACATTATTAGTGAACAGTTAACGATGTTATTACTTACAAATTTTCAGTTAAAATTTCAATTAATAATCAACAAAATGATCCACTGATTTTTATAATAATAGTAATAATAGTTATACTTTTCTTTAAATATTTTACCCAACAATATATCGTGTTGTACTCGATGAATTCTAACAATCAACACGAAATATTACGAATTTGTTGATAATTACATTGACATGAATGAGTCATTGTCGGAATATTCTTAATAATTGTAACATTAATCGAATAAATTCAATTTTGAAAGAAACATTTTACGAACAGCGAATAGAATTGATATTTAAATTGAAAAATCGTAATAGAATTTCGACATTTTTTTTTTTAATATAAATCAAATTTCATATTTCCACCTGAAAGATTTCGGTATTAATTAAAAGGGACAAAAATGCTGAAACACGCGGCTGAAAAATATTACCTCCTATATAAAGTTTGTTTTTGAACCATCACTGTCATCATTTTAGACAATCATGATTTGTTTAATGTTCTGTTTTTAGAACAAACAAGCTATCCAACAATATGCCAGAAAGTTTTATTAAAATTTAAATATGTTCTCTTTGTTTTACAAAATTTCGTATGCATCCAGACAATGGGGTAGTTGAGGAATTCGATTTAGAAAATTCATAAATTCATTATAGATCGCAAATTGTGTTGGATTTATGCAATGTTTTTCTAAAAAAAAAAAAAGTGCGCATCCACCAAAAACATACGGCTTTTGTTGTACATAGGTATAAATGGTTGTATACCGTTTATTATTGTAAAATTGAACAATAGAGTTTGACGTAACGGAAATAGATTATCAATATTAAATGAATGTAATAAAACAACAAACAATATTGATGTATAAACATTAGCATACGTATAGGAAAAATATCATTTTGATGCTTACTTTGTTTTTATAAATGTGTCTGAAGCGGCACTCCCGTATAAAATTGAATTTACTGAAGTTTTCCTTAAGAAATTTACACTATTTCAAGGTTAACTAAAGGTGTAACGTCTAGCGGTTTATTTGTGATTTCATTCAAGTATTTTGTGAAAATCCGCGTCCGGTTGAGTAGTTTGCCAAATATACAATATTTAATACAGTAGCTTGCCTATATGCACACACCTTTCTGTTCAACTGATCCTGAATTTCAGACATAATGAATCAAATTTGGTTGGACCGATTCCTATCATTCTTTTCTACCATTATAAGTTATAGCGAACTGCTCCTTAGGAGAAACATCAATATTCCTCTTATCGTCTGAAACTCGACCTAGTTAAGATTGATTCGTTAGAAATGTATTCTCTAGTTTTATTTCCGATTTTGTCATAACAAAAGTCAAGGACCGATTTAGAAAATTTACCGACAATTCGACAATATTTGCATTCAAATACTGATTCGTGATGTTAAAAGTCGGTTTACTTTAATGATTCATTCAAATAGGAATGATTTACGGACAAAGTTAAATGTAATCACCAGATAGACTGTAGAAGACGTGAACTGTAATTGTGACTACCGACATAAATATGAAGATGTAGAGCCTAGCTAAAACGTAGACTTAATCCCTGTTTAGAATAACGCAGACAATTAGAGTATCGAAACAGATTAACTTGGATGTACAGATTCGTAAGGCCTGTTTTATGTCTACTCCAAGTCAATATATGAGAAAGAAACTTTATAAGAACTCAACGTATTCAAACAAGATAACAAAATACATTAGTATTCACTCCAATACAGACAAAGTTTTCTGAATTATTCGCATATATCTATACTCGGTCTATTTCGACTTGGCCGCTTTGACGACGCAACACATTATTTATTCGAAATTATATTACAAATACAGATGTAGAAACAAGACAATTTGGTAAGATCTATTTGAATTCAAGTCAAACAGAACGAATGTATTATTTGGAAGGAAGTGTACGATGACACACTCATCACTTATCAACGATATATTTACGATTTATTCAACGTTACATCTATCCTAAAGGATGTTTCTTTAGCAAAGTTTATTTGCATCTAGAAACTACAATGATCGATTGTACTGAAACCGTAAAATGATTTTTCTCCATTTTTTTAATTGTGACTTAGTGATTAGAAACAAAAGCTGTATTGAAAGCATCATATTTTCTTTACAAGATCAAAATATATTTACGTATAATGCAGAATAATCAGCTTTATAACAAATTTAATTAGTTACCTACTTTTTATAAGAAGATTTCATTTATATTAAATAAAAATTAACAATTTTAATCTTTAAATAACGTAAACAATTATGTTATTGTAAGAATTTTTCAATAAAACTATCAATCTACCATAAACGATGGCCCACATTTTTGTTTTGTTTTTTATATATAAAAAGAAGAAAACAGATAATAATAATTAGAGAGAATTATTGGAAAATCATTAATTTTTATTATTCTTTATTAGTTTCTCTAACACATTTCTAATCCTATAATTTGTAATCGGCATTAGAAGTTGACGTCTTTAGTCGACCTTTTCCATAACACATAAACATTCCCCACTTCTATATCAATTTAACTTGTCTCATTTATTCAACAACAACAACAACAACACTAATAATAATGATAATAATAAATTAAACAATTTTAGAAAAATCGAAATAACTGTCTTGCAACTTTCAAGGTAAACATAGGTAAAGTACATATAGAAGACAATAACAATACATCAAGATAAACACCGATTGTTTTGGTCGAAATCTTTTCGATAGTAATTTATCATACAATTCGTTGAAGATAGACAGAAGAGAAAATATAGGAAATTGACACAAGTTCAAATGGCACAATAACCTACCAATTCATCAATTCTACAATAACGTTTTAGTCGTTTTTTACAGAAAGTTTACCAAACTTGTCCGACTTAACAGTTAGCAAGAAATATTACTAAAACATACAATAAAGCAAAGTTTTGGCTTCCATAGTAATACTTCATTGTGAATTATATAAAGAGTGAGAGAACGAGAGGAAGAAAAAAACAAACAAACATAACCTGAGATAATTCGGGAATGCTGCCAGAAATGTTGGCAAGACTCCTCCTCATCTTTATTCCACATTGATTTCAAATAAAAATAAAACTATAGAGTATAGAGTGATGAGATAAAACAATTACCAAAGGGAGAAATATAATGAAATGAAAGAAAACGAACGATTGGTGTCTTGGTGCCTTGGCACGAAATTAAACCGGTTAAAATCAACTTGTAAGCTGCCGTTGTCAAAATAAATAAAACACAAAAGAATAAAAAATAACAAACTACCACTGCTTCAATTCATTGTAAATACAGATCAAGTTGTAGTAGAATGTCCCACATGGGAGATGCTGATAGAAAAAAAAAAAACTGAAATACCACTGAATCTATCGATATTTCTTATATCATAAGTAGATTAGATTGATAAAAATAGGGATAAAGCGGCACGCGAATTTCACATGTATCTCTCGTTATCTATCATCATTCTTATCATGATCGACTTGTTAAATAATTTAATAACTAATCAAATATTCAACATTGTCTTAATGATAAGAATCGATTTATAAATTAATCAATATTGTAAAGTTTAGCATGTTTTCATCGATCAGAATTCTAGCGACAATCTACCGGAAACATTCATCTTACCACCAGATGAAAAATAGACAGACAGGGTGATAAAAAAAAAACTCTGGAGGGTTTTTACAGATCATGATAGCCTAGCGGCGACAAATTGTTAAGATTAGCATCAAACTATAACATAAAAAGGCACTAAATATTTTCCGGTATAAGCTAATAAAAAAAAGTCATCGATTTTATACGAAAACCTTTTAAAAAATTAATTTAGCAACAAACTAAAAAAATAGCTACTAGTGTTTTTTTTTTTGAAGGAAATCAACAAAACTGGTAAGCTACGAGGGTACAAGTGCTTATCAATTGGTGAAGTGAAATGGTGCATTTTTCCATACAACCCTAAGCTTACCTGGTCAATTTCTGTCGAGATTTACAAATTCGATATTCGTTTTAACGCCAACCACCCTCGGAGCAGCACGGTAGCCAACTTAATGTGAACAAATAGTACCGAAAAACGTGAAATTACCAAAAACTATGTGCGCATATTCGTTAAATTCAGACTACCATCACAGGAGCTTTCAACTGTCGGTTAGTTTCGGTTTGTTATCCTTTGAACGAAATGGGTAACTCCTGGTATGGTATGGATGAATTTTGGTTGGATAGTGGCGGCCTCACTCTTATATATACATGTATATATAGATATATATATATATAGAACATATCAAACTTGGCTTCAATATTGATTTTCCCGCCCTTATTTTCCTCTTTCTCTAGTAAATGAGCTATAAATTATTAGGCTTTCTCGCTTTTCCAGGACACGCATACGTTACACTTGCATGGTAGAACACTAGTAGAAAGACTTTCATAAACAAAGAACCCTATTAATTAACACTGTCCAGGAGTTTCACATAAATCACCATATCTAGACTAAATTATACATAATTCTCAACACTAGGAGCTCTCATAAAGGAGAATTCACTGATTAGATTGCCTTTGTTCTAATGATAATGTGATACTTTTAAAATCTTTAAAGTGATCGTTGATGAGCTTCTAACAAAAAATTCACATTTCAATCAAACACACCGCTAGAAAATTCCACTATTTCTGTTTTCCTTCACTATTAAACAGTTTTGAATTATTATCATTTTTATTCAATGTTCGAAATCTAGTTTGATTTATTGCTTAATCACACAATGAATCCATGTATTGTTCTCCAAAACGGATGCTGCAACTCAACCAGTTTCCATTCTCTCTTCAAATAATTATTTTTAGCCTATATACCGGTAACAATTGTTGGATAACAATTAAACATTTTCAAAACACCGCCGGTTATTAAAGCTGATGGCAAAAAAAACTGGATTAATTTCCTAAAGATACGTCTAAAGATTATTGAGTTATAGAACAATAAGAACAATGTATCTCTCTACGACATGCTTAATATTCAACTCTTGTTCATTGTAAATGTAAATAATGTATGATCAGATAGTTTGTTGGAGGAGATGAGCTCGAAATAGACAACTCACGACATACAGTTGAAGCAATAAAATGCCTATTCATTTTGACAAATATTTTAATAAAGACAGAACGGAGCAATTTCCATTTAAAGACAAAAAAAACAAAACAAAACAAATACGGCGCAAATCAACTAAAGATGAACTGGAAATGATAGTTATATACGCCAGGAATCTTCATTATTTTGCTTTGAAGAGTTTTCCATTCAATTTATAACGAGATATTTTCAAATAATCACTAGAAATTACTCAACGCAAATTCTATTCATATCAATTTAAACACTCTATTTATTCCAATTAAAAACGTTATTAATTGTGCGGAAAAAAATGTGAAAATCAATTAAATTGATGATACACATGCAGGTGATAGCGCATTTATTTATTAAATAGTGTGTGTATGTGTAATGAATCATTTGTGAAAATGTTAAGGCACAAACACAATGGATATGGTTAGAAGGTGTTACTTATTGGTCTTAGGAGAATACGTAGTCGTCAACACCATAGGCAGTTTCTATGATCCTCGTGTGACCTACATTGCTTATTACCTTGAGAGACTACTTTTAAATTTTACTTGTTTACAGGAAGCAAATTTGAGAATTTGCAAATTTCCGTCTATAACTATAGACACGTTTGCTCAACGCATTACTGTCTAGACGTCGATTTTCTTCTATGTGAACAACACAATTTTAATAATCGATGTTGGAAAAGAACGGAAACACATAGAATTGCAAATTAATTTTTGTCTTGTAGCGAACTTACACTTTACAGCATGCTTGGAAACACGACTATCTTCGTATCCGATATTGATCATATCCACTATCAAAATTCAGGGAAGCTTAAAGGTCGTTTGGGCTTCTTTTAGCCTTCTTAAACTACGACCACAGCTGATCTACTGTTATTTTCATGGAAGGTTTTACTAAAGTCTTGCATTTTTCAACAAAAGCAAGCAATTCTCCAGTTGTACTCCACAGCATGCTGATAAGTTTTGTTAAAAGATATTTTTGTGAAACACAAAGAGTTTTGCAGTCGAGTCGACTAGCTCATAATAGATGTAGTATAAGTTAAGTATCACATTATATGTTAAATATTTTTTTCTACAAAATATTGAATTTCATCTGTAATATACGAATTATAATAAGTGAATGTATAAAATACCAAAATAGTAGTTGATGTAAAGGTTTAGTTAAAGCAAAATTAGAACAGAATAAAGAAATCCACATTCGCACTAATTACAACAAAATTCTCTGCATACATTCCAGCAGCTTTTGAAGCGTTGAGTAAAAGTAGGAAATAAACATAGTCAGAAGGGTCTCATTAAATAGTTCAAAAACACATTGTTCCTTTATAAAAGAATAGCAAGAAAGACGAAAATAGTGTTTGTAATTAGGCCTGCACTATTACAATGAATGTAGATCATTGAGAAGAAAGAAAAAGAAAAAGAGGAAATACAAACAATTTTCTCCTGTCTAGATAATTTGCAAAATTTCTTTCTATTATTGTTGAAACGAAACCAATTTGAATTTTTATTACAAATATAACTATAGATAAACATGAATATTTTGTGTGGTGTTACTTTACATATATAAAACTTGTATCTATAGGAAACTTTCCAAAAATGGTTGCCTGGGGATTTTTATAATACAACAACTCGTTTGTAATTCTATCTTTCATCTTTTTAACTTTAAAGTTTAATAATTATTACAAATAAAATAGAGTTTTCTACAATTAGAATAACAATTAAGTACTTGTAATTTTTGTTTTTACTAAAGTAGAACATTTGAAAATTTACCAGATGTAGTCCATTGAACTATAAAGTTATTCTTTTTCGTTTATCTGTTTTGGCTTAAAACTTGCTTATTATTGATTTTTAAATTCGATTTGGCCAAACATCCGGATAAATTAGCGGATATAGCTCTCTAAAATCTGTATGGTCAATGGACTATAGTTTTTTAGATTATTTTTCAGTATCGATTTCATTAGAGAAAAATATAAATCAGAGGACATGACCTCCTCGTCTGGTCATAATCCATCTATCGTTTATAACTTAAGAACTTTTAACTCTCACTCAATGGTTTAAAGTAGGTGAACCAGTTGTGAACAAACGACTAGCATCATTATTGCGAAATCACGCACAATTGCAACTTTTCTTACATTTTCTCTATCTATCATTTTGTGTTATTTTATCCAAAAAAAATAATATTTCTTTTAAGAGATTTATTATCGTAATCGAATTTCCACTGTACTACTGTATTGAAGAGAAAACAATAAGAGAGGGATGAAAACGATGGGGGAGAAAATAGGAAATATTTCAAATGAACAAAACTGGGTCGGCTACTGTTCGATTATAACGTTATTAATCTAATCATAGAGTCGTCTATTTTGTTGAAAATTGAATACATTCGAAAGTAATTCTTTATATCTTCAATGTTATAATTCATTAACAATAAGAGAATTCCATAAGATATCCAACATAATGAGTAAATATTTAACAAAAATTGAAAAATAAGACAAATCTTTGCAACATTTCCTGCTACATTCGCTACAACCTTCTTCAAACAGTACAGTTTGTTTTTTTTTTTTCATTTAATCAATTATGATACGTTGCAGCCTTGTCGGAGTAATTAGCTCCATTATTATAAAATGATTAATTACCAGTTTGAAGCACAATTTGTGGAAATGGAATAAATGTTTAAATAATTGCTGAGATATCATCGTATTTACATAAAATTCTATCAAAAACAAATGGCAATGTTCCAACAGTGTAACAACAACAGCAGAAGCTTTCCACTATATCTACATGTATATATACAGGCCAATCGATTCGTCCTTATTCGAGGAACAATACTCCCTTTTACCCTAACAGTTGGCCTGAAATGTTGTTACAAAATACAACATCCGTTTCAGGGGTAAATACATTGTCACTACTTTAAAGTTATGGTAACAGCCTCTCTCCAGAAAAGAAAAAATACTGTCGAAAATAATAATAATAATAATAATAATGATAATAGTAAGGATAGCAATGGGGTGGGAGAAGGGATGAATTTTATTATAGTTGATGCCTAAAGTTGTGCCACTCGTTACAATGAAGTGAAAAAGAACATTTTTCATAGATAATCCTTAAAGCTCGATTCACAGAAATAGAATTGTGAAAGCTTTCATGTATCAACTGAGGCTATGTTTGTTCTTTACTTTTCATAATTCAATTATCCTTTATTTTTTCCTTATTTTATGAAGAGATTTAGTCGTATTGTTGTTTATTTTGACAATCACGACCATTGTTGAGCTTTCTGCAATAAGAAAAAGTTTTTTATTAGAGAATAAAAATCCGAAAAGGCATGGATAACATAAATAATGTTTTTTTTTTTTTTTTGAAACTGAAAACGGATAAATTTTGCAAAATAATCACCTTCTATCTTTATGAAATCGGTTATAAATCTATAGAATGACGTTCATAAATTGCGTTAATTCAAATTGTGATTGTTTGGATAAAAAACGAAATCTTCTATAAGGAAGGCAATGAAAGTAATTCTTGTTACAAATTCACATCAAGTCAAGAATAAAGCCAACTTTCACAGATACAGGTCACACCTCTAATTTAGAAAATTGTCAAAATTCATATAAAACGCGAATCTGAATTTTAATTAATTTATTTGTTTTTTTAATCGTTAATCATAACGGTTAATTGTCTCTACTTCAATTTATATTTAAATGTAGAAAAAACCAAACAATTCTTGTTGAAATTTGCAGAATCACCGCATAGTTGCTTTCATCAAAATTCTATTTGTTCGATTAGAACTTTGAGCTTTTCCATATAATTAATACAAAAATTAAAACAGAAAATTAACGTGGCAAGATTATTGAAGTAGAGGGGCAATATAATAACACTAGATAGTTCTTGAAACGTTTCCAACATTAACCAGATTTAAGTGAAAGACATCAAAGTTATATAGTCAGTGTGTGTTTAGTGTAGCAACATGAAGGCCAAAATGGGCCCAATTGTTGCATTTTTATTCATCAACATTTTCATTTTAGGTAAGTGTTCGAAAAAGAAATCGTACATCAATATTGAATAACGGTACTTATCCACCAATGCAGTTGTATTTCTTCTGCAATTTGCAATTGTAAATTTGTTGTTGCTTTCTCTTGGATGATTATTGATGAATTGTTGAAAATTTCCTGAATTTAAAAACAAAACCCTAAAAAAAAAGAGAAAAGAATCGATTTAATGTGCAAGAACTTGTTGCTTAGAAATTGCCTGAAGGACTTTAACAACCTTGAATCTTTAATATTATTAGATAACCAATGCATTCCAAATATGAAAAGTCATAAGTATCATGTCAAATAATAAACGAGATAGAATCAAACTTTAATGATAGAGTGAAGGTGAAATTTAATCAAACTTAATTAGAGTAAAATAACCTGAACAATGTTCAAAAAGAGAAAAAAAACGACATTTTAGTTTTTCAGTAACTTTCAAAAATTTCCCTATGATTATATTGTTGTTATTAAAACAAGTTTTTGTATTTTGTTTGTTAGAGATTGTTATCTTTTTCAAAAATAATTAATTTGAAACTTGAAAAGTCGGGCCTTGAAATTTTTATTTTTCATATTGTTACTTTCTCTTCGTATTTTCTCTTCAACTCTTACTTTTATTCAAGTCTCTTTTTTTTACGATTATCTATACCTACATATATATATAATTCAGTTAAAAGTCTCCATTCACAGATTGTGTAAAAAAAATTTCGTTCTCTCTCTCTCTCTCTCTCTCTCTTAATTAATTAATCTATAATTAACCCAGATCGAGATTACTCAACATTATCGTTAATTTCACCAAACTTTTTCAAAATAGATGATCTTTGATTCTCGAAAAGGAAAACATTCTACATGTTGGATTAAAATTTGATCTGAAACCACATATAATGCCTCTAATTTCTTTGCTTTTAAACATTTCAAAACACTTCAAAACGGTCACGTTTGTTGGAAAAATCATTTCTGTGGTGGAAAATTTAATTTGCAATTAAAAATTTAAGTTTTGCAACACTACAATTAGAGATATTTAAAATCATTTTCTAACCATTTTAACAAAGAAGTTTGTTCACATCGTTTGATATGTTGTAGAAGGATGTTTTCTCGAAATTCACTTTTAATTGTATCTCCTGTTCGAAATAGTAGATGAATTGTGAAATACAGTGGTAGCCGCTTAACGTGGCCACAACTGATGTAATGTTTTGTATATTGTTTTAAAAAAAGCAACCTCTTTTGTCTTTATTGTAATAAATGGTGATTTACAACTGGATTTCTATTTGTTTGTCTGATAGATGTGGGTGGAATATAAAAAAAAAAAACTTGCTCGGTGACTGAAATTGGTTTGTTCAGTTTGTCTTTTTTTTTGTTTTATCCTAGCAAGTCAATACAATACGCTTTTTTTTGTATTTTAAAAAGATCAATAAGATAAATAACCAAAAAAATAAGTAAGGAAACAAATAAGAGATGAAATTCAGACAAATATGAAACAACATCTTAACAATGTCACTATACTTTCACATAGCTGTTATTAATTCTACACTTTGTTTTAAGCACCCTGTTTGGGTTTAACAATCCAACAAATTGACAAAAAGATTAATCGAGAAGTGGAAATTATATATTACCAAATCTTCCAGTGTATTTATAAACGTATACCTACCTATACACTGTATTTTGACCCAGAATTTGTTAATTTTTTTCAAATTATATGAAGAATACTGACACAGTTCTAAACATGCAATTATTAATTATGGAAGATAGAAGATTATGGAACAAATCCATTCACTTTGTCTCAGTCAGTTGTATAATTATCCAATAATTATGAAGCTAATATTATTTATTTGTTTATTTATTTATTTATTAAATCGACACAAAAAATGTATATAAAATCATATTTACCTACTTTAAAAGTTCAGTTCAGAAGTGTGAAAGAATCAACTCTAACACACTTTCACTTATTACTTGTAAATAACTATCATGACAATTGAAGATGATAATTATATTAATTTTTAAATTATTATTGTTGTTGTTCTTGCAAAAATTACATAATCTTACAGAAATTAATTAATTCTAGATCTTATCTATCCCATTTTCCAATAGGTATTATAAATGATTCTTCCTTATTCTTAATAATAAATGATAGCGGAATAAAAACAATAACAATACGAAACAATAGTATACCTATAGCTGATGCATCAATGGTAAAAAGAACACAATTATATTGTGGGCAATTACGTAGAAATAGTACATCATGAATCATGACATGACAGTTATTAGAACGTTCATTATTTCATAGTTTCTTCACAATTATTTTCTTTTTCTTTTATGTTTTTTATTTTAAAAAATAGAACACAATTTGAATTTGGCGCGTAATTATTGAAATAAAAGCACGCGATTGTCATGGTAACAAAACAATTGAAAAATACCTGTTTTACAATTTTCTCATTTCCAACAAATTAAAATCGAATAATATTACAACAAAATCATAAATAATTGACATTTCAATGTGAATTGCATAATTAAAAGCTTAAATCTTTAATATTTCCTCTATTATGATAATTATGTGAATATCATTGTTGTTTGAATTTAGTTGGCTATGAAAAATATGGATTCCTAATAATAATAAGCGCGAATTTCAAAATTCAGAATCTGTTTTTGTTTAACTCCAGTTTTAAGTGCTTGATTGTCTATTGAATTTCTCCAAACCACTAGATAATAAACAGAATCGAATTTCCTAAGTCTTTGTCCTAAATTAATCCTTCATTATGCTCTGTAGACTAAAGACGTATTATTATTATTATTATTATTATTGTATTTCATCTATGTATGAAAGAAATACTAATAAACCTTCACTGTAAAATATAAATGTCACTACTTAAATTTGAATTGTAATATCTAGCTAATAATAATAATAATAAAAACCGATATAAATTAATCAGTATGTAGGTGTTTGATAGAAACAAGTTCTGTAACGGAATAAACCTTGACCTCTAAAATTAATATTAAATTTTATTCAATTAATTGTTAGGTACACCTTTTCAACAAAACATTTTTTTCATAATTGATTTACAAATCCTGCAATTCTATTCAATTCGAGTAAATGGTTCGAAACGAGCGCACCAGATGTTTGTGGAACGTTTGTCATACCAAATTCGGTTTAATCAAAATTTTGATTTATTCAATTGATAATAAATTCTCTTATTATTATTTCTATGTTAGAAAATATCTAGAATTGAATTGGATATTTTACAATTTCCATCTATTTTTCAGTCTTGTTCTTTATATTCGTTTTTATAGTTTTAAAAGATTTTAATCCGGATTTTATGTGATCTCTTCTACTTCAGGAAATCTAATAAATAAACATTCATCCCTTTTTCTTTTTGTTATAATAATTTCAAAGTGGGTACTCATTTTTCCATTTTTTACTATAGTCGTTTTTTCGTGTACAACTAAGTGCTTCATCTTGAGGCATTTTCTCGAATTTATAAAATTGTTTTCTTTGTTTTGTAGACGATATAAGTAAAGTTTTTCCTCACTTTCTTCAAGTATAATAATTCGTGTCTTTTTAATTTTTTTGTTTTCTTGTTATTTTCCACTTGAACTCCACTGGACAGTAAAAGTTCTACAGAATATTCCTACAATACAAGCTAAAGAAACCACATCTATTCGTGATAGTTGCATTAGTTAATACTACTACTTCCTAATCATTATATAAAAACTATTCCTCTGCTGTACTACCTGTAATATTTGTTGGTTGAATAATTGCTTCCTGAGCTCTACAAAAATCGAGACATAAGTTTCCAGTATAGGTTTAAAGTGGGACAGCCTGTATATATTGTTTATACTGTATAAGCGTTTTTATGAAGTTACGCTTATTTTGAAAAAAACTAGTGGTTTTACAAACATGGAAAAACCGATTCACAGTTGAAGGTATTAGCTAGATACAAAAAAAAAGGTTACCCATTGCAAATTGGTTAGATTTTATTATTGATTTAACTACCAGAATAATTCGTGTGGAAACACCTGACACAATTGATTTAAATTGAAAAGTAATTTGAATCAAAATTCTCCATTTTTTCTCATTCCCTATTTCATACAGAAAACTCACACATATGAAAACAGAAAAAACAATAATTGAAAACACATAATAACATTAACAAAACGTAAAATATAGAAACAAACAGCTATACAGTCATTATAAAAGGGAAAATTTCAAGTATTTCAATTGTTGATGTTGGGAATTATTTCCAATGTAATTCCAGAAGTAATTTTGTTGAGTTTTTTTTCTCTTTCGCTTTTTGAGTTTTTTGAGCAGAATAAATATGAATAGAGACAGAATAAAAATGCGGCAGAGGGGAATATAGCAGGATATGTTAATTGAGTTTTGCTTTAATAAAAACAATCTATTGAATCATGTGCTAAAGATAAAAATAGATCGATCAATAAAATGTGGAGAAAGAAGTATATGCCTATATCCACAGACAATTTGGATGTGGATCTCGATCTCCAATCTATTTTTGCAAAGTTTAAGACATATTATACAATAGCCGTACAATCTTATACTTTGCGGACCTAGGTTAGAAAAGTCTATCGTTATACGTATTGCTGTCTACTAAAAAGTATCACAAATATAGATTTTGCATTGATAATGAAAAACGATAGCTTCACACAAGTAAGATTATCATCCTTCGGTGATTCTCTCTCCACCTTAAAACGCTCTATCCATTACTAAACGATGATTTCATTTAACGTGCACGCGTTCAACAGATTTTCGATAATATCAGTAGTTTCCTTTAGTGAAAAACTATTTCCTGGATAGCCATTATTCGTACAGTGACGATCGTGCTCGTTTTACAATGATGTACTTATTGTACTTATTGCTTTTTTATTTAAATCTAATATTGAATAAAATGTCCAACTTTTCTAAACAAAACTTCAATAAAGCTTTCCTGATAATGTGAGAACTCAACTGAATTGTAGCATTCTGGTATCAAAATTTTACACAACAACATACATCAAATATATCAGAAATACTTCACGATTCTGTTTTATTTTCTAGAAGGAGTATACAGTGCCCAATATTTCGGAAAATTCCTTGGGAAACTTTCCGAATTACATCACGGCGTTTCAGGTGAAGTTTATGCAGTCGATGGTAGAACACTATATGTTAAAGACTTTACCTATGACGGCCAAGGACCAGGTAATAATTTATAATTAATCATGCCCTAATTCTCATTGCAAACTTTGTTTCAAAAAAAATAATAATAAATTATAATTCCTTTATTAATAAACACAGCTGCATATTTCTATGCAAGTACATCACGGAACGCTGACAAACATGGTTTCCGTTTAAGAGATGAAAATGGTAGTCCTGAAGTTATCAGACGATATCGTAAAGAAGGTGTTACATTAACACTACCTGAAGGCAAAACTTTGAACAATATCAAAATTTTCTATGTATGGTGTGAAGAGTTTGAGGTAAGACCTTTCGAACAATAACAAACAATAAAATTGTGAAATTATTTTAAATTATGCAAAAATGGGCGCGAATATATTATATACCCACATCAATAATGTTTATTGTTTGTTTGTTTTTTTATTATTATTTATTCATCTCAAATATTATTAAGTCACACCTATATAGGATAACTATAACGATCACGAATTGATGTAATCAATGAAGGAAAAAAATCAGACGAGAGAAGGAGGTGGAGAAGATGAAATTATTATTAGGTCGCTACAATCTTGCACAACTATACATATATATCAATATAAAATTTGCATATTCAACTATGACCTTATTTATTTTTGATAATTTCCAAATATTTAATTAAACATTTAACCAATGTGATTGCTAAGGCCTTAGAACTTCAGAACTAATTCCTATATAAACATCCCTAACATCATGGTCTAACATCAATATAGCCCTAATTAACGTCTCCAATCTATTTGAATTGTAAATGATGTAAAAATGTGAATTAACATATAGACGAGCGAATGAAGCGTTTAAATGAAAATCTTTCTCTAACTCCACCTCTCCGAACATCGATTCTAGAATTTTAAATTTTCTTCCCTTTGTCAAAATATCCATGTACCTATATCTAACTCAATTCTATGCTTATTCTACATTTTAAAATTGTTGGAACATCTTAAATAGCCTTTTAGAAGCATTATCATGATTCTGATTCTCATTGTTTGTTATCTTTATCACTTAAATGTTTTAATTTATAATTGTATGAAAATAGGTGAACTTTGGTGATGTTAAAATACCACACAACTTTGACTATCCTAGACCACAGAAAATCGACCCATTACAAGGAGTGCATGGTATCTCATCTGATAATATTGTAATTGTGGATGCGCAAACTTTGTTAATACCAAACTTGTCATATGATGGGGAAGCACCAGGTAAGTTTATATACTACAAACCGAAATGTCAAGTAGCTATCAAGTTTCAATCAATAACAATACACTAGAGAGGGAATGTGATTATTTGCTTATTGTCACTTTATCCTTATCTAACAACAACAAAAAATCTCTTGTGGTCTATATGAGAACCACTTTGTGACGTTATCGACAACATTTACCTTGTTAAAGTTATCCGAGGGATATCCTCTGATTTAAGCCGTGTTCACACTTGATGTGTAAATGCCGTACGAGGCGAGTAAATCTGCCTCATTATCGAGATACATTAACTCTATTCTAGAAAACAGATCCTTCCATACCAACTATTGGATACTACTTGTATTCTTACAAAATTATCAAACACGCACTGCTTTAGAGTAATGATTTGATAAAAATACAGATAAAGATAAGCTTGGAATACATTTTAAATTAAATTTACCAAATAATTAACTGTCTTCTTAGAATAAAGAGCTTATAAAATTTAATTCGCCGAGTCTATTTGAATACAATCTCATCAACTAAAAACGACGGTGTCCAACAATTCTTTCAGTTTAGCAAACGGATTGGCAAATTCAAAACTCTATTG